>JAQIWF010002039.1:0-10088 GCA_034694965.1 Ceratozetes gracilis
CAATCCGCGACGCCCCGCATCGCGAAGCGTGGCGTACTCATCATATTAAAAGCAAAATACAATCCGCGACGCCCCGCATCGCGAAGCGTGGCGTACTCATCATATTAAAAGCAAAATACAATCCGCGACGCCCCGCTTAGCGAGGCGTGGCTTACTCATCATATTAAAAGCAAAATTCAATCAGCGACGCCCCGCTTCGCGAGATCTTCACTCCATTACTAATAAAATCCATCACATACATCCCTTTATTATCAAAGGACATAATTCACTCACTTATTAATAAAAGACATCACGTACATTCCTTTATTATCAAAAAACATAAATCACTCCATTATTTGTGAAAGACATCACATAAACCCCTTTATTATCAAAAGATATATTTCACTCCATTACTAATAAAAGCCATCACATACAACCCTTTATTATCAAAAAAACATATTTCACTCCATTACAAGTAAAAAATATCACATACAACTCTTTATTATTTAAAGACTTAATTCACTCCATTACTAGTAAAAGACATCACATACAACCCTTTATTATCAAAAGACTAAATTCACTCCATTACTAGTAAACGACATCACATACATCCTATTATTTTAAAAGGACATAATTTACTCCATTACTAGTATAAGATATGGCACACTTCCTTTATTATCAAAAAATATTTCACTCCATTACTAGTAAAAGACATCACATACAACTCTTTATTATTAAAAGACATAATTCACTCCATTACTAGTAAAAGATATCGCATACATCCTTTTATTATCAAAGGACATAATTCAATCCATTACTAGTAAAAGACATCACATACAACTCTTTATTATCAAAAGACATATTTCACTCTATTACTATTAAAAGATATGGCACATTCTCTTTATTAATAAAAGACATCAAAATTGCCATTATTAATAAAAGATTTTTACACATCCCTTTATTTGCAAAAGACGAAATATCCATTGTTAATAAAAAGATAGTCAACATGGGTTTTCAAAATATTTTAAAAATATATTTCATTGTTGCCAAAGTAGATCTGTTAATAATAAAAAAATTTTCTTTTATTAAGAACGGGGCGAAGTTTTTTCATTTTTCTCGCTATTAATAAAAAAGGGTGGGGGGGGAGACAAACATTCCCAAAACTATATATAGCATTTTTCTTACGAAATGCTATTAAAAATTTTATAACTTTACCCACTATAATTATGGATGGCCAAGTCAAAGGCTTTAGGGTTTGAGGATGTAGTACTAGTTTAGGAAGAAAATTTTGGATAGAAATATCAAGTAAATCAAAAATGGTAATGGACGTCAGTTAACAAGGAAAAAGTTACAACTGTGAGGAAAAATTGCTTAATTAGATAAAATACTTACTTAAAAGTATCTAGAAATAGCTTATTTTAATTAATTTTAAAAATTATTTAAAATTCCTCCTCTCTCCTACAGGAAAAGCCATTTTTCAAAATTGTCTGGGTGCTAGTGTTGGCTAATGATTTAAAATTCAAGAATGGTAATTTTAAGAAATACCAATCCTTAAGCTTTGAAAACCTCGACTAGTGCTTTTCCATAGACATAGTGTTAAGATATTTAAAACCTTATGGGAATTTCTACCAACACCCTTCCCAATGGTAATTTGACCCTGTTGGGTCATTTTATTTGCTGAATATTTGTTTTTAGCTAAATATTAAAAATAAAATAATTTGTGGTAAAAATTAGTAATTAAATACTGTAATATAAACATTACTGATTTCATTTTCTTGCAAGTTAAAATTATTGTTTAAAAATAAGAGGAAAATGACGAATTGTTTTAATTGCTGAAAAAATGATTTAACTTTAAATTCTGATTCCTTATATTTTATTAATAATTTTTGAGAAAAAATAACCTTTCTTTATTTAAACAAGCTTTATTTTAGCTATCTTAACTTGAAATGATAAATTATCTTATTTTTAAATACGACACTATTATTGCTAATGCTTACAGTAATAATTATCTTGCTAATTAATTGTTAATTGTTAAGTTGCTAAATATTGTTGTGGTAAAATTAATCAAACTAGTCATACCATTCTTCCAATTTAGAATTTTTAAATTTTCTTGCACATATAAAATAATTAGAAAACAAGTATTACAGTTTAAAAGCTTTATTTAGTTATTTCTTGTAAATGGTCTAGTTAAATAAATTTATACTAAAATATTTTGCTAATGATTCTAAATGTTATTTATTTTTTCAGCAAGGTATAAAAAAGAGATAAAGCTATATAAAATTTATCAAAGTAGATCATGTAAAAAATATTTGTTTAACTAAAATTTAATTACCTAGACATAAAGATTCTTGTGAAAATAATTTAAGTAGAAGTGTTTAAAATTACATTTTGGTTTAAAACCATATATCATTACGAAGGTCACATAACCAAATTATGGTAGAATGTCAGGAGGGAGAGATATTCCGGCAATATCTTTTTTACTGGCTAACTCTGCCTATAATTATCTAAACATTTTTGTTAATAATTGTCAATGTTCAATTTAAAATAATTAAATTAATTACTACTGTAAACATTTTATAAATATTATCTTGTTACAACTATAATTTATAAAATTTTATTTGTTAAGGAATTTGATGATGTGAAAAATCAGTATGATCTTGATGACCACATATGCCTGGCTCTGATTCCTTTTTGCGTTTTTAAAATTACTTTTCTATTAATTTGAAATAAAGAGAACAAGATTTAAAAATTTCATTTTATTTATTCAAATCTGCAAATGTGACAAGAATAAACTAGGACTTAACTATTTACTATTGTTTTATTAATTAGTGTTGTCTTCTTTAATGTGATTCAGAATGTTTAATTCACGCAGAATAATGTATTATCGTCATCCTCTTCCGCCAATAGACAAGTCTTGAAAATTTGAAAAAACATTTATAGATTAAGACTTAAATGAATTAAACTTGTAATAAAAATTACAATTGACAATAAATTATAATTTGTGTTCTCGGTGTGCTTTAAAAATACCCAGTTACACAAAATAGTATGATCTTTCTTTAAGAAGATTTTTAAAATACTTTTAGTCTATAATATTCTATTAAAACTTTTCATAATTTTATTTAAAGATTTTAAGGATTACTTTGTTAAAAATTGAAAAATCTTTCCCGAGATAATGATAATGTAATATTATTTATAATCGAGTTAAGATTAAATGTGATTTATATATATAGAAATTTGATAAAAATATTGTAAGGGTAAGTATGCTATACATCTTCAAGGAAATTTATAAATAAAAATGGTTTAAGCAAATTATCACGTGTCAATCAGTCCAGATGAATCAGTAATGATGTTTAAAGAATTGTGTACTAATTGGTTGAAGTTAAAATCAAATTATGTGTTGTTATAGAGATTCTTTGCATTTTCTTCGTTTTAGTTGTTCTAGGTTAAGTTCGAAAATTCTCGGTTATTTTTGGCCAGTGATCAGAGAACGGTAAGTATTCTGCCATCAAAATTAATAATTTGAAATAAATTTTAATTAATTTTAAGAAACATTAAATTAAATACTAATTTAATATATCGTACGATATGACGATATAGGAAGTGATTTAAATACAGTCAAATCTAGAAATAAAGATTTTAAATTTTTCTTTTAAATGGCTCTTTAATAGATTTACCCACAATTCTCGTACCACATCTAACCTTAATTGCTATTATTTTTAAAACATTTTCTATCATTTTATTGGCACATTTCGGGGTCTGACTGTACTTAAAACACTTTTATTTCGTCATGTCTTACGATAATTCAAATTAATGTTTAATTCATTAGTTATTAAAAATAAAAAAAATTATTTCAAATCACAACTGTCTTAAAACACTTTCAGTTAACTTTTCCTTTACATAACATTTACTGTAAAATGAATTTGAGAATGACTATGGTTGTTGTGGTGTTGGTCTTTGCATTGGGGCTGATGGGAGGACTGGATGCTTATGAATATGAATATGACTACGAACCCGAACCATACCGACCAATTTATGGATGGCGCTATCGTGGTCATAGAAGTGGCCATCGTGATAAAGGAATAACGAGTTATTCTAGCCTTAGTATGCCAGGAACAATTGGAAGAACTGGAAGAACTGGTAGAAGAGGTATAGGAGTTGGCGGCCATTACACTTATGTATAGTTATACCTGTTAAACATACGGTTATTTTATATTTTATAATATTTTTAAAATCAAGTTATAGATCAAGATGTATTTTATTTAAAACTAATTTCATAAAAATAAAAGTTAAACCTAATAGTTTAATTATAAATGAAAAATTAAGCAAGGCCAAATAAAGCAACAAGACATACTTATTAAGTTTGATATCATTATAATATTAAATTAAAGAACTTTCTTACAAGTTACTCTTATGGGAAGACAAGGAATGGAATAGTAAAAATAATCTTGGTAGAAATCGGGGTGGATAGTCATCGTATGGCCATAAAATCGTAGGACATGGAGAGAGCACTCATTTCATTGAATAGATAACACTTTTATTTAAATGCTATCAAATATTAACTCTTTGAAAGAAGATATTCAAGTAATAGGAATATAAAGATATTGAAAAGTGTTTACAATTAATCAGTTCAGAATGGATAACTAGAGATTTTGGGTAAATGTATGAACAAAAGGGTCCAAACTTGAAATAAATTGTGATGAAATTTGAACTATTTTTGGTACCTTTTAACATGCATAGCAGTAAAATCTCTAGTTATCCATTCTGTGCTGATTAATTGTTTGATACATATTTGATACAATCATGTATTGCACTGATTATTGTTTTCTTAACAAATATCTCTTAAAGAAATTCTATGTCTATAATCGTAATCATAAGAATCCAGTGCTCCGATCAGCACTAATGTAAGGACCAAGACCACAATAAGCATTGACATTCTTACAATGTTTTTCATAATTTTCAATTCCTACGTTTATTTTTATGCTTCTGTAAAAAATTAACAAAAAATGTTTTAAAAAAGCAATAATTTGACATAAATTTAAATTTTTTTAAAAAAAACCTTGAATTGAATACTAATTAAATTTATCGTAAGATATGACGATATAGGAAGTGATTTAAATACAGTCAGACTTCCAAATGTGTTTTTATAATAAAAATTTTAGATTTTTGAAATTACTATTTAATAGTATTACCACCATACCCTAACTTTATTTCTATTATATTAAAATTATTTTCTTGGCATATATCGTGGTCTGACTGTACTTAAAACACTTTCTATTTCGTCATGTCTTACGAGAACTCAAATTAATATTTAATTCATAAGTTATTAAAACTAATAAAAATCTATTTCAAATCACAACTGTCTTAAAACACTTTCAGTTAATTTTTCCTTTACATAACATTAAGAATAAAAATGAACCTGAGAATGATTATGGTAGTTGTGGTGTTGGTTATTGCATTGGGGTTCATGGGAGCACTGGATGCTTATTACCTAGATGACTACGATTACGAACCCCGATACCAACCAATTCGACGACGTGGCTATCGTGGTCGTAGTTATGGCTATCGCGATGAAGAATATGGAGGTTTACGAGGAGTAAGGTATTATAATGGCGCTGCTCGACCAAGTTCAATGAATGGATTTGGTTTTGGAGGTTAAAATTACGAACCAGTTTTGGATAACACAACGCTTATCATACAAATTATTTATATAGAAATATCTATATAATTTAAACTTGCAATAAAGAAAAATTATTTTTAATTATTTATTGTTTTTTACTTGGTCTTTTTGAAAAATTCCCTATTGAAACTCATTAGTTTGTTCTCTATATTGGCTTATCAGGGAGGAGGAGGGCTTTGCCTAACATCCAATTACATGTAATAACCAGTCTCCTACTCACTATCTTGCTCATATTCAGAGGCCATTATGTACCTATCATAAGAAGGGTCAACCTCAGAGGAGGGCATTGCCATCTTACCCCTTTGAGGTCCGAGATTTAAAAAATTTCCCTCTTAAGTTTTGAACTCAATACTAATACTAATTTTGTGTTAATAGATATTTTTAAAACTCACAAAGCATGGAACTTATAATTTATTGTTAATTGTATTTTTATTACAAGTTTAATTCATTTAAGTCTTTATCTTTAAAGCCAATTTCCAATTTTCAGGGTAGGTCTATTGGCGGAGGAGGATGACCATAATTCCATACTCTGCGTGGATAATCACCTCTTCCATGATAACCATAACCTTCATCACGATAGATTGGTCGATAAATGTGTCTTGATCGGAGTGGGGGTGGATAATCATCATCATCATCATAACCATAAGCCCTCAATGATCCGATTAGCCCCAATGTAAGGACCAAGACCACAATAATCATTGAAATCTTCAGGTTCATTTTTATGCTAAGACAAAGGAATATTCAACTAAAAATGTTTAAAAAAGTAATGATTTGACAGAATTTTAACTAGTTTTAAAAAGCCTTGATTTAAATACTAATTTGAATTATCGTAAGATATGACGATATAGGAAGTGATTTAAATACAGTCAGGCCTCGAAATATATCAATAAAATATTGTGATAAAATGATATTATTATTATTCGTTTTTATTTCTATTTATTGTTTTTTTAATTTGCATGAATATATTTTTAAAAATTGTGAGGAAAAACTTGATGTTTCAAGTAGTTTATTTTTATCTAAGGGTAAGAATAATTATGTAGTTAAATATAAGTAGTTGTACCTGTTAAACACACTGTTTTCCAATGTTTAATTATATTTCTAAAATCAAATCTAGATGGCACCTAAAACACAAATTTTAAGATGATCAAGACGTATTTATTTTTAAAATTAATTTCATAAAAATAAAATTAAAACTTATTAGTTTAATTATTAATGACAAATAAAGAAAAGCAATTAAAGCTACCTGATCTAATTATTTAGCATGCCGCCATTACAATATGAAAATAAGGCACTTTTTTTTATAAATACCCTCATTGGAAGACAAAGATTGTATTAGTTAAAAAATTGTATTTGTAGGTTTGTTAAATTTTATATTATTACAAGTTAAGTGAGAAATTTCCCTCAAATTTTACCTAAGGCAGACCAAGGCACTTTATAGTGTTTTACAATTAAAAGTCTTGTTACAATTCGGTAAATATGTGGTGATAACTAGAGAAGTCGTGCGATCGGCTGAGTATGTCATGTGACTGCCGCCGGTGCCCCCTAAGTTTAAGTACCACGTCGTACGATAAATTAGTATTTAATCCATAAGTTTTTAAAACTAATTAAAATTTATTACAAATCACTGCTATTTTAAAACACTTTCAGTAAACTTCTCATTACCTGAGCATAAAAATGAACCAGAAATTGTTAATGCTTATTATGGTCCTGGTGCTTATATTAGGGCTGATCGGAACACTAAATGCTTATTATTATGGTGACGATGATGACTACGATTACTACCCGAGGCTATACCGACCAAGACGACCATATCATGCCTACCCTGGTGTTAGATATTATAAACCCGTTAATGGAGGATATAATTAAACAGAATGTTTATTCTACACATTATTCCTATGAGTTTAATGACATGTAGTTTAAATTTGAAATAAAAAATTTATGTGACTAGAATTTATTGTTTGTATGCTTGGTGAATATAAATATTGTATTAGTAAAGTGTGCTTATGTGGGCATTTCAGTAGAATATGCCAACACAGAAATTTGGATATACCCTTACATGAGTATTGTTAACTCAACAATGTATATGTATTAAACACCCTATCAATCAATACATATTTAATCAATGCATCTGAACGGGTCGTCCAATAGTAATGTTCCTTATTGTTATCGAAACAGAGCTGATTCTTCCATTGGCTGGGAAAAATCTGCTAACCTAACCTCAAAAAACCGTGACACAAACAAAAATTGCAAACTTTTACACTACACTCGGAAAAATATTAAAAATAAGGTATTTCAAAGAATAACATTTGGGCTTTCCTATATTTGATGTGAAAATTTCATAGAATTGATAGTATACTTTGAAAGTAACAATATGAATAAATTGAACTTAGCAATTATTTGTAGTAAATTTATTTGTCAAGACTAATTCAAATTAACTATGTACTACTGTATCTTCTGCCAATTTTGGTCACACAAATTATGTTGGGATACTCCAGGATTTCTCTGTATCCAAATATTTTATTGTCGTACTTTGTGGTCTAATAGTATTAAAATCACATTCTGTATCGTTACGTCTTTCGACTAATTAAATTGGTATTCAAACCGTATGTTCTTAAAACTAATTATCATTTTTCTTATTAAATCATAACTATATTAAAACATTTTCAGTTAGGTTTTCCTTTACCCGAACATAAAAATGAATGTCCTGAGAATGTCCACGATTGTTGTGGTTTTGGTACTTATATTGGGACTGATCGGAACACTTGATGCTTATTATGGTGACGATGATGACTACGATTACTACCAACCCATATATCGACCAGTACATCGACGCCGCTACCGTGATTATGGTTATGGCTATGGCGATGTAGGTTATGGACCAAGACGACTAAGAAACTTTTCCCCTCACACTAATACCCCAAAATATAACGGATAGTTTAATCAGAGCGATTATCTTGTGCATCTTATAAGAAGCCAGCATTATTTGAACTTGCAATAAAGATCATTATTTGTTATTTTTTTATGCTTAGTGAGTTTTAAAAATAACTAGTTACAAATCATTAGCCATAGTGGGAATACCAATCATGAATTAATTAATGTTACCACTTTTCAACTCATACCTTATTGTTCATACTCTATATGACTTTAGTTAGAATTAGTTTTAGACAGTGTGAACAAATCAACGCAATCTTTAAGGGGGGATATTATTAATAAAAAACAATTGGAATTTCAAAACTTCAGTGCAGATTTATGTATTTGTACAGTTTATCTCTTAAAAGCGCGTCTTAACTTGAGTATTGTTATCTCTTAATCTTAATCCTTTTGGATTTGCAAAATAAAGTGCTTATACGACTCAAAATAAACCACCTAGTATTTTGAAATATCTTTTATTACAGGAAATGTCTTTTAGAGTGATGTCAAGCTTTACAAATCGATCGTGCAAAATGTTTATCGATTGTGACTGATCTTACAATGCGTACTTTTTCAATTGCAAATAAGAGATGTACATGGTAAGTTATATTATCTTAAAGTACGTTCACCTAGATATATACAATCTTTTGATTTTTCCCAATGGGGGTCGAAATAACCATGTTTATAATTTAAAATCTGTATTTTAAGTACATTATATTAGATGAATACAGTTTTTCATAAATAACTGGTTATCTTGCTAACTTTACAATTAATAAAAAAAAAGAGTCTACACATTATTCTTATGAGATGAATGACATGTAGTTTAAATATAAAATTATAAATTTATTTGACAATAATTTATTGTTTGTATGCTTGGTGAATAAAAATATTGTATTAGTAAAGTATGCTTAAGTGGGTATTTCAGTAGAATATGCCCACACAGAAGTTTGGGTATACCCTTACATGAGTATTGTTTACTCAACAATGTACATGTATTAAACACTCTATCAATCAATACATATTTAATCAATGCATCTGAAAGGGTCGTCCAATAGTAATGTTCCTTATTGTTATTCAAACAGAGCCCACGCTGAGTCTCCCATTGGCTGGGAAAAATCTGCTAACCTAACCTCAAAAAGCTGTGACACACACAAAAATCGCATAATTTTACACTACACTCAGAAAAATGTTAAAAATAAGTCATTTCAGAGAATAACATTTGAGCTTTGCTATATTGGAAAATTTCATAGAATTGATAGTATTCTTTGAAATTAACAATATGAATAAATTGAACTTACAATGGATACTTTTTCTTTTGCAAATTAAAGATGTACATGGTTAGTTATATTACCTAAAAGTACAATCATTTGTTTATATACAACCTTTTGATTTTTCCCAATGGGGGGGTGAAATAACCATGTTTATAATTTGCTGTACATATTTTTACTGCATATTTGCAAAAGAATTTAAGTACAGCTTTTCTCGTATACTTTATTAGCCTAAAAACCATATATTCATTACC
>JAQIWF010002040.1:0-10086 GCA_034694965.1 Ceratozetes gracilis
AAATCTGTCTCTTAATGAGAGTTTCTCTTATTGAGTGGGCTTTTATCTGGAGGTCTAACTGTATAATATATTACTTGTATTCTTAATAAGAATTTCTTATTCATATTATGCATAAAATTTATTTGCGAATAATTTAGTTAAATTGCTTAGGAAAAGGTGAGAGATAAATGTGAAGGGTGAAAAAACTTAAAGTAAATGAATAAAACACTAGAGGGCATATGTTGGCCAAAATTTTATTTCATGCAAAACCTGATATATAAGTTTTAAAAATGTCTATCAAACATATATGAGATAAGACTATCACTGAATACAAATATTATAAAAGTATTACGAAGTCATAGATTTGTTGTCTGCGGTCAGGGATTCATATATATCTGGTAATCAATGTTTGTTTCATTTAAGGAGAAAATCAAACAAAAGATAATAAAATATATTTGCTTTGCATTCGATTATTGAAAAGAAAGCGGTCGTCAATAGAGAGCATACTTTGGACTAAAATATTTGAGTGCAATTGAAAACGAATTCTGGGCTCATGTTTCCCGTGAGAGGTTGAGCGGCGAAAAACATTATAATTGGCTTTTTATATAATACAAAATATTGATGTGATTAGCTTTTGGGCAAACTCTGTCGCAAACCAGAGACTCACTCCCATTGAATTTGAGCTCAAAAATGAAATGACATTTCATTACCAGTTTGTCATTAGTTTTGTCTTTTTTCCTGCAATTATTGAAACAAAAGTAAGCGATGTTTCGATTTTCAAGAAATCATTTTAATGAAGGCATCAAAAGATACTTTTCTGACAAATTACAAAATAGTGTATAAAAGTTATTAATGTTTAAGAGCCTAAACTTACGTAAGTCAGGAGTGAATCGCTTTTCCTAAGCATTTTTGCACTCTACCATTTCAATTGTTTGCTCCGGGCTATTTTCAATGCATCCAATGCACATCAGGGGTGGTCGCTCCTCATCCTATGCATTAAATTCATTGCATGATCATTGATCAGAAAAATTCGATGAGATTCTCATCTCAAAAGTAAAATGTTTTTATTTTTCCAATAAATTGACAAAAATTTTGTTTTAAATAAGATTTCAAATCAAACTTTTCACAAATCATTTTCTATTGATTGAAACAAAAAAAAACAAATATTTGTCCAAATATTTGCTCAAATGGTTAACAATTTAATGGTTTTGTGTTTTTTGTTTGGAAAGAGCTCTCAATTATCGAAATCAATTCCTTAATGCCTTACATTATAAGCGCCTCTTTTATTACTTAATCTTTGAAATCAAATCTTAAGAACACTTAATGGTCTTCTCGGAGCAGACATACAAACAGTGGTCCGTCCTCTCCATTTGATGATATGCTTTGCATTGAAAGCAATAAATGGTTTTAAAAAATAATTTAAACAAAATAGGGACTAGTAATGTGAACCCACCCTTTCGATTGAGTGGATGCGTCAGAATGTCATTTGCAGACACTTTTTTCATCGTTTTATTTATGCTGTTTTGCAATTCTGGTCAATAACCCAAATGCAGGCATTACTTCATAACAACTTTAACAGACGAACACATATTAGAGGATATATAGAAGCAATGGGTGGCCCAGTCATGAAACACCAATTGCCTCATTCACTCCAATGCATACCTCAAGCCATTTGTTATTATTATTACTCAGGACTTCTTTACCTCTTTTTTTTCATTCCGTAGTATCTAATATTGGGATCAAATTATATCGAAAATGTTTTGTCTTTTCTTTTGTCATTTCAGTGCTTTTAATGCATTGAATTTGAATTCTTTCAATGAATTGGAAGTTTTGTTGTGAGAGCAGGTGATTGTTAGCCGGGCCTTAAAAGCATGGATGTAATTAATAGGCGTCTATACGATGAATATGAGACGGGGTTATCATCAATAGTTAACGCTTCTCACGCCTGACGTAATGCAGTGTATTGGAGAACATTGGGAAACAGCTGTGAATGATTCCCAGTGCTGTTCCTCCTTTGTATTCTTGGATCCACTATTTTATATGTATTCTCTCTTCCACTCAATAATCAGATATGTATTACTTGAGAACACATTTTAATCCAATCGACTTTGTTTTGAAGTCGAGTACTGGAGTCCGACTCAATCGGATCAGACTTTGTTTAGATAAGGGAATCGAGTGCTCACTAATTCTTGAATTGCGATATTCACTTAAACAGTGGGTCTAAGATGTTGAGGAGTGACCTTTGCTGGCCTCTCAATATTTGGATGACAGGTGTCAGTTGGGAGTTATGCTAATGCCTTATGTATTGCCATATGTAATGCCATTTAGCATAAGAACCTTCAGACAAAAACAATTGGTTACCACACAAGACGAGAGCTGTTCCCCAATAATTCATTCGATTATTTTTTGCATTCTCTCCAATACAGACAGTAGTGATGAGTGTTTACTATCGTTGTATGTAATGCGGCACCGATTCATTCCCTCTCTTTAATATTCCCATCCACTGTCTCTGCGATACCCCCACCGTTGTGTGCACTCCATTCCAAGCTTTTCATCCAATTTTCACTGAGTATTGATTTTTGAAACAAAAAATTCATTTCTATTAATAATTAATTATTCGAACCCTTATTACCAATGCTTTGCATTAATTAATATCTTAAGCTATTTCTCTGGTATTTAGACCAAAATCACTCAGAATTGTGATACAGAATAACATTAATTCAGAGATTCATTCCTAATCTCTCTCTCTCTCTCTCTCTCTCTCTCTGACTCTGACTCTCTCTGGCTCTCTCTCCCTCTCTCCCCAAATTGTGATAGTTTAGAATAAATTCTAATTTGAGGCAAATGTCTATTACAATAAGAAAGGTCTTAGGGGTGGGGGAAGTGTTTGAGTGGCCGAAACGCATGACTTCATTGGGTGGTCTATTATTGTACAGCAAACAGATCGGCATTCTTTGCATTTTCAACAGAACAGCCGATCATGAAATACATGATTTTGTGAACAGACAAACATAACATAAGGGCATAACTAATGTAGAGATAACCGGGATTAATTCGAAATGCGCATGGTTGCCCACAAACTTAGGAAGAGTATGGAAGAGTCAATACACCACCTGGTAAACTCTCTCATTGTTTTTAAATACAATCATAATGTGGTAGAAACACAATACTCGCAATAATCTGCTCTTTTTTATATCTCTCGAAAAAATTCAATTAAATATTCATTAATAATAGTGTTTTGAATCACAAATTGTAACAAACAATAAGATCTAAAAAAGACTCAAATCTTTAAACTTATGTTCACAACAATTGTCTTATTTTTTAAACTCAAAATAACTTCATTTGAAAATAATTGTGAGAATTCTCGATATTCATTGAGTCACGCAATGCTTGGCTATCCCTCACTTAAGCCAATTATAATATGAGTGAACAAAAACTATGCTCTCATATAAGAGCACATCCCTTGCAGTTAAGTTTCAAAATAGTTGGAAGTTTGAAGAGAAAGTGTTTTCCTTTGCTTCAAATGAAATAAATTAGGAAACGTTAGACATAATCGATAGAAATGAATAGTATAATGAGGGAAAGGGCTCGGAGTTAATTAAAACATATGTCTTCTGCCATCTGAAGTTGTGATATCAGTTATAATTGTTTTCACGCATTGCAGACATCATTATATCGTTTTATAATTAATAAGTTCTTTGTATAAAATCTATTCAATTCTGGATGAGTTCATTTCAATTTTGCATTCAATTCAAAAATATATTATTGATTTGAATGCAGTCATTAAGAGCTAAAGAGTGTCAACCACTGTATTGGATCCCAAATGAATTAACCCGAAGAAGGCATTAGTCGATACAAACGAAATAAATGCAAACTTATATAACTTTCACTTCATTTAACGCTTGACAGCATTTGTGGCAAAACTACAAACATTTGATTATTTTGAGATTTTTAACTCTCTCTGTATTTCCAGAACTTGTGATTCTTTGAGTTGAAAAAAGTTAATAATAAATAGCACTCAAAGATTGAGGAAAAAGACAAAACGGGATATAATAATAGTTAGGCTTAATTATTATGGGCTTCGAAGCGAATAATTACAAACTAGTTATGCGGTAATGCCATCGATTTTGATTTGATGTGCTCTTCGCATGTGATGCACAGCTATATGGTTATGATGGCTTTGATGGCCCATAAATTTGCTCGCTATAAGTGACGAGCGCTGCCACATAATAAACTCTAATAATATTTCTTATGAATAATATTTATTCGAATAATATTATTATATAATATGACCTCATTTTTATTGAACTTATATAATACAGACATCACCTGTCAGTCGACTTAATGGAAAATCGAATTTCCTTTTGATATTTGCATTCAATTAATCAATCGATAGATTACTCAATAAAAGTCGATCCCATTCTGATGGCGTGCCTTTCATTACATTTCATGCAAACTCTAATTGTATTCATTGAATAATAAGTATTGCTTTTTGTGATTGCATTCGTATTACTCCAACTCATAACATGTCAGCAGACCTTAAGTTAGATATATTTGGAGTTTTAGAGGACAACCATTTTATGTTTCGGTTTAAGTGGTCACTGAAGGCACACAATGAATAGATATCCAAACGCATGCAATACTTGAATGTCATTCGATTGTTTGACTCTAATCTTATTCATTTTGTGATCGATGATCCCTTCAGACCAAATTTCATACCATACAGAAAATGCATTTATTTCTCAATGCAATCATGTTTTACCTCATCTTCAATGCGTTTCATTCCTCTCAAATCATAAGTCAGTTGAGCCTCACTTTAGCCTAAACTTATGTTTAGTAATATTATATTTATTAGGAATCATGATATGCACATAAAATCGTATCAGGGTCTCTCTCTCTCTCTCTCTCTCTCTCTCTCTCTTCTTTTCTTTTCTTTCTCTCAAATATCATTAATATTTCAATATATGATTTTTTTGCAGGGATACCCAAAGATAACCTTAATGGAAATATGATCATAGGGTTGAAAATTAGCCAAATACCATTATAAAAGTAAAATGATCTCTCAAATAAAGCTATCCATTGTTTCTAGGTGAACCCTCTACAGTATTAATAGTACAGTTTACAAACAGAAGGTTTACATCGGAAGAGTGCTTACAATTCAAACAATTGTCGCTTTTTCGGTGCTCTTTGAATATCAAATGAGACTTAAATATCAGCTTTCAATTATGAGACCAAATTGAAAAAACCGCAACTGTTGTGTTACAGATCTAAAAATTTAAACAGCAGTGAAATGTTTGGCCAATAGTTATATCAAAGAATGATGGACTCGATTGAGATTATATTGTATATGTTATAAACCTGGAATTCACCCAATGTTCAAATGAAATAATATAATATACACTGAATGACCACAAATAGAGCAAATGGCAAATACCAGCCATACATACATTATATTCACAAATGTATACAATTTGGTAAAGAATTTTAAAGAATTCGTGGTTTACCTAATTTAAAGAGATGTTTATCTTTGGCCCCTTTGTCTCGAGCAGTGCTTTCAATGATAACAGTGCTTGACTACAGATACGTTGCCATAGGATTGTAAAATATGATCTCAATATTCAATAGTTGAGCCAATTTTTTTTGATAACGATTTGCAGACTCATCGAAAAGAAAGTGAATTATTGAAGAGATATTCTCTTCTGTCTGTTATTATATCCAATTTATCGGACAGTTTATCGTTGGCTCGAATCACAGCCACTTATTTTGAATTTTCAAAAATGTTGGCAATCGATTCTAACAACTTTTAGCTTATAATACATTTGAAATATAATTTTTCAGTGATTTTCTATTTCTTCTGATATATGCGATTGACTCGGATTATTGAAATCTTGATGATTGCCTTTTGAGTACTGTATACGAGAACATAAGCTTTTTAGTGATATATAATTTGGATACAATCAATAGTTGTGTGCAAAATATATGAGAGATATATTATCAGGTATAACTTATTTGGCCGATAATCCATATGAAGTAATGATGGAGTGAATGGTAGTGTAGTCTACGAGTCATTTATTTCTATAATAAAATGCTATTCGAAGCCAATATCACATTCAAAGCTCTACTTTTAGAATAATTATTATCGAAATCTTTTCCCTATTATTAATGTACTCTCAGTTATGTCTCTTCAGTGACTCAAATATTTATTCACTCAATAATTCAAAAGTGAATTATTATCAAAATTTTATTAATGAGTGGAATAGTTATCAAGTGCTGGTTTGCGACTATTTTATTATACGTTTTGTTATAACATTTTTAGACATATAGTCAATAAATTCATGATTTCTTTGAAGATTTGATTTTTTGAAAACAATATTTGGATTCATTAAAAGTCTGAAAATGGTTTAAACACTAAAGAAATGAAACTAATGGTCGATGTCTTATGTGTGGCATCGGATTACAAACGCTATTCTAAGCATGAGATAAGAATGAGAAATATTTCTCAAAACAGCCATTAATCAGGAGTGGGTGGCTTTCCTCAATCAAAGGGCGGACTCTTTTTTTAAAACATTCTTTTAAAACTCACCTTCTTTTAAGACATTTATGAAGTTATTTACAATTACACTAAACTCACGACTTCTCAAATTCCAAAATCATTTAATTAACTGATTTGTTGCCATAAAATGTTTAAAAACTTGTTATTCAATGCATTGCGCTTTCAATTCAATCAAATGAATTTATGATTTATATGAATGACGTTTATATTGCAGGGTTGTAGGGGTCACCTCACTTACTTCTCTATTCAAATGGAAATTGTCCAGCCCAAAATTTAAATTTTTCCTCATTCCTGTTAGCAAATGTTAAAAGTTGTTCTTACAATTTGATTATAAATGTGAAAGGAGCAACTTCAATTTTGGGATAAAGTCTTGTACATCTCGTTCTGACACTATAAATATATGAGTGCCAAATGATCATCACTTTGTCATATGAATTGAATGATAAATAGACAAATTGCAGGTCTCATACACTAAAGATATAGATATAAATGATATAATATATTGATTCTAACGGTTAGCCAAACATTGCTTTAATGATTGAATTCTGGAATAATTAGTTGAGAAAACAATTTATGTGAATATCTGTGTATTGATTGTGAGCCGACATATGTCGAAGAGATTTCTTTTTATAATATGCGAACATTAATATAATCAAAGATTGTCTGCAAAACAACAAATGCTATTAAATATCATTTTTATGTCAATGTCTTAATGTTTGCATCTCTTTCGATGGCATTTATATCTGATATTCACATTAGTTTTGAAATCTTTATGGAAACAAATTGTTTGACACAAAGATGTAATGCATAGAAAATGTAATCAAAATCGCGAATCGCAGCAAACCCTCCAAATGACACTTTACTGCTAAGCATTTATTTAATGGAGCAAATAGTTAATGAAGTAGTGCTCCAAAGCTATAAGAATGCGCTGATGTGTCCGCACAGACATCTCTAACAGCGAATATTCATTTAACTCGTTTCGGAATTAGCAAAGAAAAAATCGACACTTCTTTTAATCCGTTTAAATAACAAAAAGACTTTGTATCGAATCGAGTGTTTGGACCCATTTTCAAAACAGAGCACAGCATAAGAGAATAGCAAAAGAATTCCCCCAAAACTCTTCGTATGGACTGAACCAAAGGCAAGGCTATGAACGTCAAAGCACTGGAATTTGATGTTTAGAGCGAACCCGAACTGACTCTCCGCTGATTGCATACCCTCTTTGAGTCTCTCCATAACTCGTGTCAGACATCGGATTAGACAACAATTTCTTCGCTTTTGAAAGTTTTTAATTGAAATTTAATTTTCAGTGATATTAGACTTAATTGAGTTTTGCATCAAATTTGAAAGACTTTGACAGAACTGACTTTGAGTGCAGTGTTTGTCCACAATATTTGAGATCAACTGAACGCAAAATTAGGTGAGAATTGACTTTTTTTTACTTCCTTTGATATCAGATATAAAATAATGGTTTGAATGAAATGTAAGTTTGCATTGAATTAACAGTCGATTAGAAGAAGCGTTAATTTAATTGCAATCTATTATTAATGCTCTCATTTTCACGTAATTTAACTCTTCTTATAAATTGTCGATTATTTGAGTATATATTGTTCTTATAGTAGACATCTAATGGCAGCTGAGAATAGTTGCGTAAAGTTGTTATACTTTGGATGTACTTCAGTCTAAGTCTTATTACGTTAATTAAACCGCCCCTTAAGTGCTCTTAAAGTTAAATAGTTAACAATTGTCGGTTCATATCGAGTCGAAATTCGTGCCAATGATTTAAAACAAAGCGCTCCTGAACTCAGTGGACGGATGAGCACCGGTTTGGCGATGGGAGGATAGTAACACGACTGCTTACATACCTGATCCCTACCCAATGCATTAGTATAATTTGACCAGAGAAGGCCTGTTTCCCATGCAGTGCACCTTTTAATCTGAGCCTCGGGCACAGCGGCAGCGATTTGAACGTCTATCTACTCTTCTGTTTAAATATCAAGGAGTAGGTGTTCTTCGCTTTGTATTGAAATGTTAAGGAAATGCACTGCACTTACGGTTACACAAAAAGTTTGCAAAAAATGTCATTTATGGGGAGGAGAAACAAAGATGTAGTGATAACCTGTCTTGAGAATACACGAACCACTTTATCTTTTCTAAGATTATGGCCAATGATAAAAGTGAATCCTTGCAAAGTTAGGGCTTTTCCATAGACTCCAGTTGACTGCAGTCGAGAAGAGGAATACTTCAATATATCCCTCAATAGAAACTATAGTTTTTTATTGTCTTCTCGTCACTACTTTTTGGAGTTTAAATCTCTTTACTCGCCGTTACCAGTGATGAGTCACTGGTTGCCAATAAAGTCTCGCTATTATCCCTACATATGACTGAATAGTCTAATATGACTCAGATATGTGTCCAATACGTGCCACTAAAGTACTTGAGATCACTCGACACTCGCCATTGAATTTAAAGATACAGTGATTTGCGAATCGATTGTTTCAAATCTTAATAATTCATTAATCTTTTGGCGAAAATATTGCTTTTTTGACGATTGCATTATTTTGTGTTAGAAACTAACGGTTAGTTTGAAACCATTACTCATTTTTGAGGCAGCGATCGATCAAATGCCTTATTATAAAAGCTTATTTGACAGCACAAGACGACTGAACGGAACTGTCAAAAGTAGACTCCATTCAAGTCTAATGTTTCTCAAAATTGTCAAAATTTTACAGAACTTTATTAAAACGTTAGGCAATAGAGGGGTCGTTGAGTAGAGTGTTGTAAACGACTGTCGAGTATATGAAGACATTATCGCCTCAAACATATCTATTCAACCGATTCTTATCTAAAACTTAGAGCACCGATAAAAGTATACTTGTATTAAACCATATCTAAACCCGAAAAGGCTGTGCGCTCTTCAATTCTATCGCATACTTACCATTAAGTTTCTTCACTATAAGGGTCAGATCAAAAGCAATTTGAAGCAAACCCTCAATTTACACAACTCAGCATAAATTTACCCAACCAAAGTGATTCAGTACAATTTAAAAATAATTATTTTCTCCTTGATAGATACTTGGCTTAAGTTTTAAATTATCAATTTATCTCTTTATTTATTAAACGATTTGTTTTCTCTGTTGTGTTCAAAAATCAATTACTCCATTGAACCGATGGTTGAGTTTAGCATTGAGTGTAATAGCATTTACAAGACAACAATTATTAACATTTAATTACTTAATTAACTTTTAATTTATTCCTTGCGACAAATTTGGATTAATCGAGGCATCAGTTTGGGGATCAAAAGCTCGCACTTCTGTTTCGTTATACTTAAGGTATCAAATTATAGGGGTTTTCATTACTAGAATCAAAAGACAATTCCTATTTTAGTCAACATTACTTTATTTCGACCCAAAGTCTTAAATTCAAAATCAATTTTTAATTTATTCAAAATGAATATGAAATCAAATTGAGTTTATCGCACATCTCATAAAGTTTTATATGAATTGATTCTTAACTGGAGGCTATTGTATTGGGATATGCAGGCTCTACCTCAT
>JAQIWF010002041.1:0-10081 GCA_034694965.1 Ceratozetes gracilis
CCGTGCAGACAAAATCTGTCTCTTAATGAGAGTTTCTCTTATTGAGTAGGCTTTTATCTGGAGGTCTAACTGTATAAGTATTGATGAGATGAGCAAGTTCGAGACAAGATAGAAGGTCGAGAAAAGGAATTTTCCCAAATATGCTTAAAAATTTAAAAACTCTTACAAGTTAGACGTAATGTAAAATTTTGGCAAGGCAATATCAAAAATCTGCGCGACAAGGATAAATATGGCTGTCCCTTACTTGGCTTATTTCTGGTTTTCAAAGGACTAATTGCCAAATATTAAAATTTAAGATTATCTTGCGAATTTTAATTGTGTAAGAAAAGTAAAATTTCTCTCCAATAGAATTTGATACAAACATAAGTTAAATAAACTTGCTCAACCATTTAATTAAGATTCTTGATGAAAGACTGGTGCATATTCTATGATAGTGCGAAGGCAGTGGAAATATTGCACAGAATTAAATACATTAAGAGGTTTGAATGAAATTAATGTTAACATAGTTTAAATCAATTAAAGAGATTTAGTTCTCATTGAATGCAAACAATAATTGAATTAAAAGAATAAATGAAAAATTGTAATCAAATGTATGAGAAGTGAAGGAAACAAAAGATGATTTGAAATGCTATCAATGAATGCCATAAATCGAAATAATGTACTTTTTTTGGTTACAAGATTATGATCGCAGTTATACTCCATATGAAAGATATACTAAGAAATATTGGGTGTGTTTAGTGAGATATGGGATAACTTAGGGCTTCGATCATCAATCAAATCGGATGTCATGAGAGCATTGCATACATAATAGTGAACACTATTTCCCTTCTTATAGACTTTATGAATAGTTGAGAGCACTGGCACTCAATATAGGGGCTGAGGAGTACCTCCACGAGAATAAGTCAAGTTATGGTATATGCGAGTGATTCACATCTTATCTCTTCGGCTAATGTTGTTATTCCGTTAAATAGAAGCGATCCCTAAGTCGTCCCCAAAGTGAACCTTTCACTACATTTCCAATAAAAATCAGAATCTAATTTCACTCCAATATATCATACATTGAATTAATAACACTTCAAACTCTACTCAAACCAAAAACTAATTTTTAGCCCTATTTTATATCTTACAGAAAGTGTATTCAGAGAAAGGGTTAGCTCTTCTCTACATTTCTTTAGTTATTAATTATACCATTTTTTAGAAATATTTAAAATAGGATTCCACAACGATTAACCAGGGAGGGGATCAGCCAATATACCCACCTTCGTCAAAATTTTGGAACCCCCCCTGTATTTAAGGTAAAAATTTAACATTACAGGTATACCCCTCCCCTGCCGAGTAAAGTGTATATAATATAAATTGGTTATGAGAACCAAATGATGACCCATTCTAATAGAAATGATATCATCAAGTATATTAAAACCCCCACCAAGTTCATAATAAGCAGTCTATATTGGTTACAAAATTAACTGTTCAGTACAACAAAAGTGGCGCAAAAGGTATTATCTCAGATATGAAAGCATTGTTAGCCTTAACCGACAGTAAAGAGTCACTCACTTAATGAACTTTTTCCACGACATCAGAAATTTTCGGCTCAGAGCGTAGTATTTCTCAGTAACGGAGAGGTCCTCCCAAACTAATCGATGCCTTTCAGCGGACAGATGGGGTAAAATTGATTTCTGTTTTACAGCCATCTCTCTGTGCTGTCGTTTAATTGATTCCATCTCTTTGTTGAATGTCTTAAACATATCGAACGAAAAAATAACTTTAGTTTAAAATATCAAATAAAGGATTAAATTGTTTTTCAAATATCTCTCAATTGATTAATTGTAATGAGAAAGGGCTAAAATGACAGTTAAACCTCTATACAAGAGAACCATTGGTGGAAAACAAATTTTTCCTTAATGAGAGGTTTTTTTTATTGAGATTCAAAGGAATGACTAAAATTTATGACAACAATTGTACCCATTATACAGTGAGTACTCGATGAGGTCCTTCAGTCAGTTCCGAGCAATTAAGGGATAGGAACGACAGAGGGATAGGAGCGAGTGCTAAAAAGCACTGAATCTATTACGTTTTCCACATTAGAGGGATAGGAACGAGTAAAGAATACCAACCAGGGATTCAATCGAGTATCCACTGTAAATGAATTAATGATTAACTCGATATTATTGCATAATTTATCATAAAGTAGTGGAGCATTACTTTCTCCATATTTTCTTTTGTAAATTTGAAGACTACAAAAATGGAGATCATCTGACAGTTTAAAACTAATTCTCTTATTGAGGATAAAAAAGCTTAGAAATGATCCATTGGTACAGAAAAAAATGGTCTCTTAATAAGAGGATTCTTTTAACTGATGTCTCTTATTGAAAGGTATTTTAACATTCCATAGAAGGTTAATGAGTTTCTCACTCAGTTTTTATCTCGAGATCTAACTGTATTTTAAATATATTATAATTACACCTTACGCTGGATTTAAAAAACTTACCATGCACATTTGGCACACATTTGAGTTGGATGTGAACTCCCGTGCGATTGGAAAGTAATGTTTGAGTGTCTCCCAAACGAGTTGAGGAATAAGTCGTCTCTTACTCTCATCGGGACTTAATTGGTCTGAAATGTCATCTGAACTATAATTAATGGTTAAATATGAGTGAACTGACCATGCTCGCACACTATGTCCTCATTAAAGTCAATTATCTGATTGTCATTATTATTGTCAATCACTTCAATCGAATCGTCAGAAGTTTCTGTTAAAATAAAATTCAATTTAGTTGAGCGTCAAATGAGAAGCAATCGAACCATTCTTTTCAGAGGACTGGCACTCAATTGACTTAAGTTTGATTTGTTTCCAAGACTTAAGTGAATCCTTTCCGACCCAATATGACTGTTCGCTCGGATTTAAACTATATTTTAGTTGAGAAGTAATTTTTTTGATATCTTCGTCGATCTTATTCTTCATTTTAATAATTTGGACCTCTTTTTCGACACAAGTTTTGCACATATGGCTCATATCAAGTCGAGGTCCCCCCGAATATGTTCCGTATATTAGATTTGCGCCAACTTTTGAAATACATTTGACTGAAGACATTAGTTTGAAGTTAAGCTTTGCATGAATGCAAAGCAAAGGTGTGTTATCGACGGCACCGATTCCTTCAGAAGCCTTAGAGTTGAGCCAATTATTTAACCACTTCTTTGCAATGAACTCAAATTGTTGTCCACTATCTGTCGTCAAACGTCTATAAATTCCCTGAATTTCTGTTTTCCGCTTCATTTGTACCACTTTTTCCAATTCCTGTCAAACAGTTTCAAATTAAATCATTTGAAAGATTAAACCAAAATTGAGGAAATGGACAGTTTTTTTTAACAATTAAAGTGTACTAGCTTAGAATCTAAAACATAGCAAAACAACTTTCAGTTCAATATCTCCATCTTTTTAGGGTTCCGCAAAAATCTAAGATATTTTTGAATTAAGTTTAGTTGAAAACAATATTTAATTGTTTAATGGTAATAAATGAGCAATGTCACTTCTTATAGCCCGATTCTCTTGAGCTACAAATATCTGCCGTCATTTCAATGTTAGTTTGGTATTTAAGGGTTCAATTACTGTTATATTTGAATTTACGAGATATAAATAAAGACTTTTTTGTATCACAAAAAAATATAATTACTTTTTGTTTCTTGAGTTCAGCAATGGATGCCTCAAAAGACTGGTTGTCCTTTAGAATGGCTTTAATCAGATATTGAGGTAAATTCCAGGTCTCATAAGTGTCTCCCAAATCGAGTTTAGGTTGTGTTTGGTTCTTGTAGACCAACATATATGCGTTATTGGAATGGTGTAAACCCTTCATCTTTTCCTTCGGTTTGTCAGTTTTGGTCAAAACGGATCCATTTATTTCAACAATATCTTCGCTATCGTCTGAATCGAGTTTCAATTTTTTCCCTTCAATTTCTTCCACCTTTTCGTCGTTGAATTTGAACCAAAAACCCGTATTTTCATCCTTAATGTGTGCGATATAATGGCCGGAGTGAGCGCTCGGCCCCCGATGTATAAGTACAGCACTCAAGTGATAAGTTCTCTCTTCTGGTGACAAACTTTGGGCTTCTGGTGAGGAAATGTATGGCGTTATGTCGAGAACATCGGGGAATTGTATGGTTGAGTTCAACTTTTTTATTTGAGGCTCGAAAACAAATCTTAATAACTGAATGTTCAAAACCGGCGCTAATTTTCGTAATTCTATACAACGGATGGCATCCCTTTTTCGATGGCAAACACTACAAAAGTACTGATTGCTTCCATCAAGACTTTCGTGCTGTCAAACCATTAAAGCAACCCTTAAAACACACATATATTGCACAGAATGGGACAGACCTGTAAGTATTCCTTCAAACTATCGTAAAGAGTTTTACAGCCTTTGATTTTGAGATCCAATTCATAAAATCGAGATTTTTGTGCCGAGACTTCAGTACATGTGAGACACCTTCAGAGAGACTCAAGGTTAATCACTGAAAACAGGTGTCATATAATACCGGGTAATATAAGCGAATTCCCCCATATATTGGCTTTGAATCACTTCTCGAAGCTCTGGATTTGTCTGAGATTTAAGTTTATTTTCAATGAGAGTAAAGAATAGACTCGAGAACTCGTGTGCGTCCTGTTGTCGGTTCTCATCCAACCCCAGGCATGTGATGAATGGCTTCGGGTCTACAGAACTTCGAGTTCCGAATTGCATTAAAGCGAATATTAATTGCAATTTCCCGACACAACTGATCGGAACAAAGTCTTCATCGGAAAGTCTGTGCAGATTTTTAGTCACTTCCTCCTCATCTTCTTCGGGATTCCAATTATATATCACTGAACGGAGGATAGGGTTATGAAACCAAACCTTTTAAGAGTTAGAAAAAGTGGTAAATCTTTGAAAGCAAAGATTAGAAGAAACCTGAAGAAGACAATTGACATAACAGGTGGCGCCCAAATTCTTAAGGCCGACAAAAGAGCCGAATGTTCTTCGGCCTAATTCTGAGTCATTTAAACCGTCGGAAGCGTTGTCTGAGAGGGAGAGCCAAGACTTCTCTCCCAATCCGTTGAGACAACGAATATTTTGATTGCAATTTCTGTAAACAATTGACAAAAAGTTTAAACCATTTATTTGAATATAAATCAAAGAATTGAATACTTATTAGACTTTGATTTACAGACGTCTGAATCCAATTTGTAAACTCTTTGCAAATGATTATCACTTATTTGATCACAATTTTCAATATTTAGCGCAAAATCAAAACAATTATTTAATTTTGTTTTGCGATTCATTTCGTAATAAATATTAAATAAATAAAATGTTTGTATGTTTTGATCGCTTCAATCAATATATCAAATCATTGAACTCAGCCTTCATTTAAATTTAGTGAAAATAAATAATAAATGAATTGATTTAAAATCAGACGAAAGGCTTAGTTATTGACAGATAACGCGTCAAAACTCTGAACCACACAAATACGACATATGCCGCTCAGGGCACTCAGGGGCTACTCAGGGGCTCTCAATCAACTCTCTACTTCAATCATCTTATAAGCAAAATAGGCATGGTCACTCGCTTCCATTTATCAAAGGAGTTCCATTCAGATCAGTTTATAACAAAATTGTTAGTCAGGATAAAATCAATCAAATTGTGACCAAATAGTGCCAAATAATGTCAAAATAAACTTTAGACTAATGGGAATCAACTAATTTTCACCATATTTGACCCAATACTAGGAAGATAACAATTGTTGCTCTCATCCTTTCTCAAGAGATTTTGGGGTTCACTTCAAAATTGGTGTTAATATTTGTCTGCTATTGTGGTGAACAACCAAGTTGACAACTAAATACAATGGATACTTTATTGGGTCCCTCTCGATGTTGTCCTTCTCTCGATTTTCCTGAAAATTTGTTGGTCATTTTAGCTAATTAGCTAATTTAACTGAATTTAAACTAGTTTAAACTAGATTTTAAAAACGCTATATTTTAGGAACATTTCTCCCATGACTCCCTGGAGCCGAGGACCTGCTTTTTATGGTTTAATTAAGAAGTTCTTATAATTAATTTTATTTGAAATACTCTTTAATTTGAAATCAAAATAATTAGGATTTCATTAATTTTAAGATAATATAAGTATTTAGTCTTTCCATAAAATTTTTTTGCCATCAGGAGAGAGGGCTACCTTTCCCTTAGCCACCCGTTCCAGAGTTTGTGGATATAGTTGATGTTCAACACCTTTTCCTCTTTCTTCAAGCATTTCCAAAGTATCGTTAACTTCAATAGGAACTGACTTCTGAGCAATAATGGGTCCGCCATCCATCTCAGGTGTGACAAAGTGAACGGTACAACCTGTTATCCTGACCCCAGCTTCCAAAGCCTGTTGATATGCACTCATGCCTTTGAAAAGGGGTAAAATAGAGGGATGAATGTTAACCATTCTTCCCAACCACGAGATGACAAAATTTTGGGACAGAATTCTCATATAACCGGCCAAACAAACGATGTCTACCGAAGACTCTAAAAGTAGTCGGTTAACCCTTTCATCATATTCTTCACGACTTTCCACCTTTTTCTTAATGACCACTTTAGTGTTAATACCAGCCCTTTGAGCCCTTTCAATCCCCTCCACATCCTTTTTATCCGAAATCACTAAAACCAAGTCAATGGAGGTATTGCTCGCATTTTTGTTGACGTAGTCAACAATTGCTTGAAAATTAGTTCCTGAACCGGACAAGAGGACAGCCACGCGTTTCTTTTTAATGGTTTCTAATTGAGTAACGGGAGTGACTGGAAAGTCGTTTACTATAACGGCATCGTCTTTGCGTTTGATTACATGTCCGACAATATGTGCTGTCTCTCCATTGGCTTCAATAAGTTGAACGACTGATTGTGCGTCCGATTGGCTGACGATACAAATCATACCCAAACCACAGTTCAATGTCTTAAGTAACTCATGACTACTAATGTTTCCTTCTTTTTGAATCCATTTGAAGATGTCGTGTACTTTCCATTTGGAAGCATTTAAAACAACGGCCAAATCTTTTGGCAATATTCTGTAATTGATTTGAGCAAGTTAATTTACTACTTATGCATATTTTAGTTATGAATACCGTGGAATGTTTTCTATTAGACCGCCTCCTGTTATATGTGCTAAAGCTTTGAGTTTTGATGATTTAATGACAGGTAATAATGATTTGACATAAAGTTTTGTCGGTTCGAGTAATACATCGCCGAAAGTAAGCGAAGAGTCGAATGGAGTGATATCTGTGTATTTTATTCGCTTTATTTCCATCAACTTTCTTACAAGACTATAGCCATTGCTATGAACACCACTCGAAGGAATACCAATTACCACATCATTTACACCGATTTCATTGATTTTCGGCAAAATGTTTTCTCTCTCAACAGCTCCGACTGCAAAACCGGCCAAATCGAAGTCATCTTCGGCATACATTCCGGGCATTTCAGCCGTCTCTCCCCCTAAAACACATTTTATATTAATTTAAGTAAAGGGTATGTATATCACAAAAATACCAATGAGAGCACAATTTGATTGATGACATCCGTTGGCAATGCCTTCGATGACAAGCGCTGCGATGTCAACATCTAATTTGCTACAGGCAAAATAGTCAAGGAAATACAATGGTTCAGCACCCTGGACTAAAATGTCATTGACACACATGGCCACCAAATCAATTCCCACTGTATTAAAGCGGCCGCAGTCCAAAGCTACTCTCAATTTGGTGCCGACCCCATCAGTTCCAGAAACAAGTATCGGATCCTTATAATTAGCATTCTTTAAATCAAAAAGTGCACCGAAACCACCGATTTGGTCGACAACTCCTGCTCTGTGTGTTTGAGACGCAAATTTCTTAATCCTATTCACCAATTCTTCGCCGGCAATGATGTCAACACCACTTGACTTATAGTCCAACGATTTTGGAAGTCTATGCAAAAGGGAAGGTATTATTGCTATGATTTTAGCTGAAAGTCAGATTCAAACAAAATATAAGATTAAAGAATTTAACCAAATAATGGATTCTCATCGTTAAAAGATCTTAAATTATTTATAATGAATTGAATCAATATTTAATAATCAGTTAAATTTAGAATTAATTAAGATTAACCTGTTAAGTGCTTTTCTTCCAATATCTTTACGATAGAAACAGTTATCAATTTGAATGTTTGCGACTCCTTTCAAGGCTTTGTCGACAGCACTCTTCAAATCATTTTCTACGGCAACCACTGATAAGATTCTACCGCCAGAAGTGTAAAATTGATTGTCTTTATACTGAGTGCCGCCGTGAAAGACCAGTAAACCCTCTTTCGTAGCCTCTTCTATGCCTTTAATTAATTGACCTTTGATTGGGTTGTCAGGGTATCCACCACTGGCCACGACTATACCGCAGGCATATTTGTTTTTCCACTTAAGTTCAATTGAATTAAGTTTTTGTTGAGAAGATGCCAAACAAATCTCATATAAGTCTGACTCAAGTAATGGCAAAACTGATTGAGTTTCCGGATCTCCAAAACGACAATTAAATTCAATAACTTTGGGTCCGCTCTGTGTAACCATAAGGCCTGCATAGAGAAGACCAACGAATGGATTTCCTTCTTTTCTTAAGCCATCGATAGTTTTTTGCAAAATATCTTTTTCTACACTTTTTAATGTCTCTTTATCGAGGAAAGGATATGGACAGTAAGCACCCATTCCTCCTGTGTTTGGTCCCTTATCGTTATCAAATGCTCTCTTATGATCTTGAGATGGAAGTAATGTCCTGAAAGTGATGCCATCAGTGAATGCCAATACCGACACCTCATTGCCTTCAAGTAACTCCTCGATAACGACAGTATCGCCGGCGGCGCCAAAGCTTTTCTTTGAAAGAATCAAATCGATTGCATTACAGGCCTCTTCTCGGTTGTCAGCGACTATCACTCCTTTACCGGCGGCTAAACCACTGGCTTTTACTACCAGAGCATTGATTTCAGAATTTCTAACGAAATGTTTTGCTTCGTTGGCGTCACTGAAGTTCTGATAGCGAGCGGTTGGAATGTCGTGTCTTTTCATGAAATCCTTAGCAAAAGCTTTATCGCACTCTATTCTGGCCGCCCCTTTCTTTGGACCGAAACAGAGCACTCCATTTGCTTGCAGCTCATCTGCCACTCCTCTGTCTAACGGATCTTCTGGTCCGACAACAACCAAATTAGGTTTATTAGTGCGACACCAATTCACTACTTGTTTCACATCTTTGATATCAAGATCTATGCAAAAAACATTAATCAAGGAAAGTTATATTGAGCAAACATACCAGGTATTGCAATCACTCTGTCATTAAAAGTTTGAATGCCGCCATTACCAGGTGCGACATATATCTTGTTAACTTTGCTGGATTGCAATAGCTTCCAGGCGAGCGCGTGCTCTCGAGAACCACTTCCAAGAAGAAGAACTGTTTCGCTCATTACTTACAGAATAATTGTTCTTAAAATTCAAATTAAATTAAATTAAACTAAAAGAGAGTCAAATGAAAAGAGTGTCGAAAATGTAATGAAAATCAGATAATTTGAATTTGAATTGAGTTTTGGAAAAAACAACTGAATGTTTATCAAAACTTTGAGATAAGTAGAGTTTTTCAGCCTTCAAGTAATCCTTGAGAACTGGAAACTCGCTTACTATCAGTTCTAATCTATTTATTCCTCATTTGTCTCCCAGTGGTCTCAGTTTTAGGCATGACTTCAACTCCTGGAATACTTTCTACACATATCAAGTGATTGAACTAACAAATCACATTCCAAATTATCTAGCTTATCTACAATTTTCAAATTTTCTGACTTTCATCGGCTTTAATTGATATAACTTTTATATTATGTAATACTAATAATATAAAACTATTTCATCAATACAGTCAAAGCTCGAAGGTTTCCCTCCCAAAGGTTTCCCTAATTCGATTCTTTCCCCCAAAAGTCAAAACCCAAAACCATTACTATATGAGCTAATGTTAAAAAGTCTCGAAACTTTCCCTCCCGAAGGTTTCCCTGACTCGATACTTTCCCTCATATTATGAA
>JAQIWF010002042.1:0-10073 GCA_034694965.1 Ceratozetes gracilis
CAGTTAGTTCACCTAAATAATCTCCACATTTAATTTGTCTATCCTCTAGTTTTCTAAAAAACATGACACTATCTGTGTCATGATATAGAAGGGATTGAGGTCTAATGCATTCAATCTCTTCCATAATTTCATACAGTTTTAGCCTAGCCCAAGCAGTCACATAGCTACCCACAGCTATATTGTAGTTCTTTACATTATCATATTCATCTTCTTTAAATTCCCATGAAACTATTAAAGTATCCTCGTTAACCATTAATTCCCCAGTAAGCTCTTTTTTAGGATCTATAATTAAGTTAAAATATTCATCGTAAGTATTAATTATAGCTGTTCTAGACTGATTTGGACGTTGAGCTAATTTACCCCAAAAACTATTCAACATAATTTTTGCAATAAATCTTAAAGCCTCATTCTTTTCGATTTTTTCAAATTCTAATTTAATTCCTTCATTTTGCTCATATTCAAAGATATATTTTAATTTATTTTCATTATTATCACACCATCTTGGCCACCCCGACGCCTCTTGCTTAATTTTCAACCACATATCTACATACTTTTTAAACAGAGTGTTATCACAAGATGAATCAGGATAATTTAAAATCTCATAAATTTCTTTAATTACATAACCTTTTTTTAGAGCTAATTTTAATTCCTCTGTGGTCCAAGTATTTATCATACTTCTATCACTACACTGACATTTTGCTCTCTGGTTCTCAGCACAATCAAGACACAAAGGAAAAAACAACTTATCTTTTGTCATGAATGGTAATACAGGAAGATATAAGCCTCTGGGTGGTATTATTTTACATTTCACAAAACCGAAATATGATTCTAAACTAAAATCAAAATTTTCCCTTATAATTTCAGGGTGACCTATTGGATATTTTCTATTTTTAAGAACATATGGATATAATGAGCATACATCCAAATATTTAATCTCTTTCCCCTTATCGACAGAATAATAAAACTGTAAATTATTAGTTCTTCCCCCATAAAAACTCTCCCTAATCTTAGCATGACCATGCTTTTTAAGTTTCAAGTAATGATTAAATCTATCAAAATAATACTTTTTAATTTCAGGCTCTAGATCTTTTAGTTTTTTATATTCACATTCCCATATTAAAACTAGTTTATAATTTTGATTAGCATAGTATCTAATTTTGTCCTCAAGCTCAGCTCTCTTATTCACATGTTTAAATTCTGGCTTACATCCATGACCATGCCATAAACAGCCACAAAATTCATATATTGTCTTATTTTCTACGTCATAACCATCACACCAATATTTTCCTATTCTATATTCCCTTTTTAATTTTACGTTTTTGCTTTTAACTATCCAATCTAACCAACAATCTGCAGTCAACGAATGATTTTTAACAGCTGAATACCCCTCTACCGGACTTATTGCCAACTTATAATAATCTAAGAATTTAGTTTTAAAAACTTCTAACCCAATAGATGCTAATGTAAATGATCTGGTTATAGGATCTAAGTCCGTAATTTCTTTAAAGATTTTTCTAAATTTCATGATGCACTGCATTAAAATATGTACATCATTTTTACAATACTCTACTAGTTCTGTTCTAAAATTCCATGTTTTTCCTAAATGTCTATATTCTTCATGCCATACTTCTAATTTAGCTCTTTTAGCAGGATGTAAATATTCTAAACCAAAGTATTCTAAACTAGGAATTTCCCCATTATATTCTAAATTTGAATCTATATTAAATAAATGAGGAAAATCTCCTTTTTTAACTGACAGATCTAAACCTAATGCTTTTGGAAGATTAGCGAGCGGTTGGAGAAAAAAGTTTAAACTGTCTAACATCTTAATATTACCACATTTGATAATTAAAATTTTTCTCCCTCGCATTATTACATCTACAGAAGATAAATTTAAATTCCATACCTGTCTTAGTACAAATTGCGCATCATATCCTCGAGCATTATGGGCGAATGCATAAATTAACGATTTATTATCTTCAGCTTTTTTAGCTAATTTAATAAACAAATATTTAACAAAATCTTTAACGCAAGATTTTCCAAACCAATACTCAGGCTTCTCAATATAACAAATATTACATTTTCCTTCTTCAGGACATTTATCACATTTTGTCTCACAGATTAATAAATTAGGAATGTGTTCACCTTTTTCTTGGGTTGATTCAATGTCATAACTAACGATAATTTTGTTTATTTCATCTTCTTCAAAAATTGCAATAGGATCTTTTGGTCTGATATAACAATGATGAGGTTGATCTTTGTATATTTGATTGCACTTTTTACACCTGAACATTTGACATCTATGTTTGTTTCTGACCTTATAAGTAACTTCGCATTGTGTACAGCGTTTTACGTACTTGCAAAGATTACTTTCCATATGTGCCTCATAACAATGGCTTCCAATAAATTCACGATTGCAAATGTCGCACAAAATAGTTCCTTTTCCTTGTTTACAAATGGCGAAACATTGCTTACAATGTGATTCGCATCAATAATCAAATAAGTTTTGAAAACCCACATGACAATTTTCACAATAGTAAGAACTAGACATATAACCACGAATGTTGATTATTGAGTTATAATGGTTATCATTGTATTCAATAAATAATTTCTTGTCTTTTGTCTCTCCAGTGAAAATAAAATTTTTTTTGTATGACGCATCAATTACTTTGATTTGATATTCTGGCAGATATTGTTGTATAATTTTCCATTCTTCATTTCCAACAGATTCAACATTTAATAAATTACACATTTTTTCAATTTCCATACCTCCAATACTTTGCTTTTTAAACTTATCTTCTCGAATTTGTCTCCACATAGCTTTATCTTTATTTCCATTTTCAAAATAATATTTAGAAGTGTAGAGGGCTCTGAAAGCACACAAATTATCCTTATTTTTGATGACAACTACAGATTTTTTATTGTGTGATTTTTCTTCCAAGCTTTTTGGGGCTTTAGCAATTCTTTTTGAACCACAGCCTCTAATATTCTCAACAATAACAACAGTAAAATCAATAGTTCCATCCGTCAATAATTCTTTATTTGATTGTGCAAATTTTTCAAGAATTCTGAAAATATTTGAAACTTTAAAATTTTTTATCTTTTGATGAGCAACATATATTGGAACTTCTAATGAGTGATGAGATATTTCGACACTAACATAGTGCTCAGGATTTTCATCAACAGTTAATTTGTCGACAAGTTTTTTAAAATTCTCAGTCATTTTATCTCTAAGGAACCATAGATTTACTTGTTCACCAAGATTATGCTGAATTTTAAAAGTTAGACTTTTCTCAGTACGCTTAAATTTATTATTACGCACAGGCTTACTTTCATTCAGAATAATAAATTTAAATTGATTGTTAATATCCTTTTCAATTTCTTGATAAACACGCTTTTTGTTAATGTTCGACATGTTTATTCATTAACGATTAGAATCACATGAATGTTCTTTTATTAAATATCCGTATGATAAGCACATTATTAATTTTATAATATATTACCATATTTTATGAAGCCTTTTCTTTATAAAAGCATAAATTTTTAAAAACCATAGTAATCATGGATTTTGACACCCTTTTAGATTATGATAGTGCTGAGTTAATTGCTTTAAAGCATTTGATTTTAGAGCTTAAAAGTACTGAAAATTCTAAAAACAAAATCTTTAAAAGAACCCAAAAATGGATTAATTTTAAATTAAATCATAGTAATCATGATTTAAGTTTAAAGGTCATTAAAGATGACTTAAGAGAGTTGTTTAATTCTTTAATTGAAGTGATAATTTGTGAATATCATAATAATGATTACATAAGTATATCATTGGAATCTGTGTACAGAACAATTGATTTAATTCATTGTCAAAAAAAATTCCTTAACTCTGATCAATTAATGCAAAACATTGGCGATGGAGTTGATGGATTTATTAATACAAATAACGTCCGACTAACACTCACTTGCGTCGAATCTCCAAATTATTCATCATTGGATAGAATTGATCGTTAATATTTGATGACACAAAGTATATAAAGTTAAATAATTTTCAGTAAAGCAGCAGAAATGGGGAGAGAACATCATATAAATGTTTATAAAGAAAGATTCATACAGTCATGGATAAAAGAATGTTTGTTTGTAAACTTGTTTTTGGTTCTGGACAAATCTTATATCACATACGATGTTGTTGTGAAAGTTATAAATCTGATCTTAACCTAAGACAACAAAGACTTTGGTTATTATTTGGTTTACTGAAAATTAAATACAATACTCAAACTGTATCAATAGACCAATATTTTATCGATTGGTATGTGTCAATTTTTTTGTTCATCCATTATCAACGTGAGAAAACAACAAAAAGTCGTCGATTATTGCGTGAACATGCTCGTCAATCAACAGTTATTATTTCTCATTTAGAAGAAGAAATTATTTTGAATTTAAATACTGAAGATCTGTCATTCATCATTCCAGAGGAAGTGAAACCGATATTGATTGAAAAACATCTTGAAATAGAAATTGATTTTATGAGTCGATTTGATCCAAATCTAGAAAATTTGAATATTTATTATCAACAACAACGATCAGATAATGTGCCTCTGAGTGCAAATGAATATCTCAATCGAATGGATGGAATTTTTCACTTTGGTTATGATCGTTAGTAAGCTAAAACTAATCATTAAAATTAATAAAAGCAAGAAAAGAACTTAAATATCATTCAAACAAAATGACTACTGTTCCTGATTGTGTTGCAATTCCCTCATCAAAATTTACCATATACCTTAATCCTAAAGAAAAAACTTCAGTATTACGGGCTGAAGTAGAGCTCAAAAAGATCAAAATGAACTATGAACAATTTAGAATCGAATCATTCTTCAATTGGCCAATCTCATATATTTCACCTAAAGATTTGGCAAAGGATGGTTTCTATTATTCTGGAAAAGGGGACAAAGTTTGTTGTAATTTCTGTGACCTTACGATTTTTGATTGGATTGGGGGAGATGAAGTGACGTCAGAGCACGCTAAATGGGCTCCTTTCTGTTCATATGTAACAAAGGGCAAGACTGACAATATTCCACTTAAATCAAACAAATCGGGAGAATTTGTTGAATTTATTGAGAAGCATATCATCAAAAATAAACATATATGTTGCGGTTGCCGAGATGAATTTGACATGAAATGATCCTAAATCGATGGTTAATTAATAAAAACAACCAAAAAACAAAATGTCACCATTGACATGAATTTCGAAATAAAACATTGTAAATTTAAACATCCATGTAATACTTTATTAGTTGGTATGACTGGAAGTGGGAAAACCCAATTAATGTTAAAAATACTAAAAAATTATAAAATTTTATTTCATAATATAAATAAAAACTCACTAAATGTATTATGGGCTTATGGACAATGGAATAGTCTAATTGGATTAAAATTAGGAGTAGATATTAAAATTAATTATAGCGAAGGAATACCTGAAGATAAATTAATTACTAAATTTAAACCAGATGTAATTATAATTGATGACTTACTCAATGAAATGTCCAAAGTAAAACAATTTGAAAATCTTTTCATTAAAAAGTCTCATCATTTGAACATTAGTGTATTTTTTCTCGTTCAAAACCTGTTTATAATGCAAAATCTATGAGAACAATTAATTTAAATTGTCATTATAATATATTAATGAAAAACCCTCGCGATAAAACTCAAATATTTCATTTGGCTAGACAAATCTATCCAAATAATAGCAAATTTTTAATTGAAGCCTATAATAACGCAACTGAAAAGGCCTATGGATATATCTTAATTGATCTTACTCCTGATACGCCAGAAGACATAAGAATACGTACACGTATTTTGCCTGAAGAAAACTTTAACACATTTTCTCCAATTATATATTTAACCAAAAATGTCCAAAAACTTAAATAATTGTCTGAGTAAACTTAAATTTATTGCATCTGTAAAAAGTGATTTGTTGCGGAAAAGAATTCTTGAATCATTATCAGATGAATGCCTTTATAAAGCATTAAGTGAAATAGCCACTAATTATACTAAAGGTAATATCAAATTAAATGCAAATAAACGAAGAAAATTACATAAATATGATAGAATATTGAAAAAATTATCTAAGAAAAATAATAAAAAGTCACAGAAGAAAAGTTTAGTTAAACAATCTGGAGGGTTTCTTCCGATATTAATACCTGCTGTAGCATCGATTATAACATCATTAATTAAATAAATGGAACATACAGAGATTATGCAATTAGTTCCTCTCAATAAGGATGAAAAGATTAACGAAATTGTAAAATTATGTATTAATTTATTTAAAAAAGGTCATATAGATGAAAATTTAAATATAAAAGATGGTAGTAAATATAAGACATTCTTAGAATATATTTCAGCTTCTAGTACAAAACCAATTGAAAATATTAATAAAAAAGATATGTTTACAAATATTTCACCTTTAAAATTAAAGATAAACAACTCAAAGAAAATAAAATGGATGTATTAGAGACCCCAGATATTGAACGAGTGCTGCGCACAATCTATTATGAACCCAGTCATCCAGCAAGCTTTTCTACCGCTGAAAAATTATATTTTTCTGCAAAAGAATTATTACCTAATTTAAACATAAATGATGTGCGTAAATGGCTATCAGGGGAGTTTACTTATACTCTACATAAACCTGTTCGTATTAATTTTAAAAGAAATCCAATAATTGTAAATGAAATAGACCAGCAATGGGAAGCTGATTTAGTTGATATGCAAGAATTTTCAAAAACCGGAAATAATGGCTTCAAACATATTTTAACTGTAATTGATGTAATGTCCAAATATGCCTGGGTTCAACCATTGAAAAATAAATCCAAAAGTTCCATAATATCAGCATTTACTACCATTTTTAATGAAAACCGAATACCAAAATTTATCAGAACTGATCAGGGAAAAGAATTTAAAAATAAAGCTTTTAAAGATTTTTTAAATACATTTCGAACTTATCATTTTACAAGTAAGAACCAGACAATTAAATGCTCAATCGTAGAAAGATTTAATCGAACATTAAAAGGACGAATGTTTAAATATTTTACAGCTAATGGAACTCGAAAATACATTGATGTTTTACAAGACTTTGTTTTAGCATATAATAACACAAAGCATAGAACAATTAAAATGACACCGCAAGAAGCAAGCAACTCTTTAAACACAATACTTTTTAAAAAATATATATGGTGTTGAAAATGTGGATCAATTATTTAAAGGAAATAAAAAACATCTTCCTGAAAGTGAAGATGTTAGGAAAACCTATAAACGTGGGAAATTTGATAAAAGTTATTATCCCAATTGGACAGATCAAACATATAAAGTTGATACGGTAACAGACGAACCTAATAAACCAATGTATAATATAAAAGATGATGAAAACGTCAGAGATAAACAAAGATTTTATCCTGAAGAATTGCAAAAGATTACTCAAAATTATTATAGAGTAGAACGGGTTTTAAAAACACGTACACGCAATGGAAAAAAACAATTCTTCGTGAAATGGCTTAATTATCCTGAGAATTATAACTCGTGGGTGGAAGATGAAAACTTAGTTATGCTTCATAGTCAATAAGAATTCGAAATTAAAATTTTGATGATATGAAAGAAACTTCTTAAACAAGTTAATAAAAACAAGACTAATTGGGTTGTAACTTAAAAAAATAATGGATACATCTCATTATATAACACTTCCTTGTAAAGTTACAAACGATTCAGATCCTGCCAATAAGTTGCAAAATTATATAACAAATGTAGCAATCGAAAACGAAGGATTCGAACTTACGGATGACTGGGAGCTAGGTCTGACAGAAATTTCTTTCTTCAAAATTTGGCTCACGTTACCAATCGATCAAAAGATTGATTTATTAATATTTAACAAAAAAGAGACTAATTTTTTCATTTCACAATATGAGTTAATTGTAAAAAGTGGTGATTATACTGTTCAAGGGTTGATTGATGAAATAAATAGGTTGCTTGATACTTTATTTATCTGGGTGAGAGAAGAGTGTTTTTTTAAAGATAAGATTGACAAAGAGGTTTATGCTAAACCACGATTACATTTAGAAGATAAATTTGTAAGTAATTATTTTGGAGTTTTTGAGAAGAAAGAACATTTTTATTTAAGGTTAGATGATTTATTAGGAAATATATTAGGATTTGATAAGAGTTTAATGACTAATATTGCTTTTAATACATTTGAAAAATACAATACAATTTTAAACAGTCAAGCAAGTCTAGATGCTGTTGAAGGATACCCTAAGCTAGTTTCAAAACAAGAAGTAAATTTAACTAATAGTTTTAAATATCTTTATGTTACATGTGATTTGGTAAAAAATAGTTTTTATAATTCAAAAAATACAAATTTACTAAGAATAGTAGATGTTCCTGAGATAAGTAAATACGGCGATCAAATAACCCAAATCTATGATAATGTTTATTATTTTCCATTAAGACAAAATAAATTTGAACAAATTAAAATAGAAATATTTTCGGATGACTCGACAAATCAAAATTACTTTCCCTTTAAATTTGGAGAGATTTATTTAACATTACATTTAAGAAAAATCGATAAAATTGTTAATATTCCTTTAGAACCTTCTGTCAAACCTGACACTCCTCCTGTAGTGCAATCTAGTGAAAAGGAAGAAGATGTTTCACATCCATTTGAACGTCTTGGTCAAGACTAATGTAATATAATCAATAAAAGTAAGTCTAATAAGAAATATATAAAAATGAACTCATTTTCATTAAACATATATTGTGAACCAAAACATTGTATCCACAGAGGGATTAGTAAATATTACGCTGTACTAGACAAACAAATCTCGTTAGATGGTAACTGGGAAGTTGGATTGAGTCAAATATCTTTTACCAACTCAATTATAAATATAAAGGAAGAACAGCGAGTGGATTTACTACTTCCTTTAACATATTGGGAAGAATCAGGAGAATTCCAGGTATCTAAAGCGTCTGATTCTAAAATTACCCCAGGGGAATATTCATTAGATGATTTAATTCAACTTATTAATGACCAAGTTAAAAAACATTTTAAGTATATATTTGTGGGTCATAGATTTAGAAAGATGCCTCATTATGATGATGGAAAATTTAGACCTCGGGTTGAAGAATTTCCAAGGATTGAAAAATATAAAAATTCAATTAGATTGATTGCTGGATTAACTGATTATTATCATGGAGTGCAAGAGTTGTTATATTTATATCCATCAAATTATTTATGTGAATTATTAGGTTTTGATAGAAATGAACTTTTAATTGATGTTAGATCAGTTTTATCACAGTATAGAGAAAGTGCAAAAAGGAATTTTTCAATGACTAGTGTAGAAGGAGAAGAATTAATTAAAAATGAAAAATACTTATATCCAAAATATCCGCATAAATTGTGGTCAAAATATAAACACTTTTTTATCTGTAGCGATATCTGCACACCTATGTTTTTCGGAGAAACTAATCAGCCAATATTACGTCATTTCGAGTTTCATGATTTAAAATTAGGTTCCCAAAAAACTGTTAGGTATAAAAAACCATATTTTTTTAGATTGAGAAAAAACCCTTTTCAAATGATAGAGATTAGATTAATGAAAAATTTGAATCATTTTACAGATACAGAAAAAAACAGAAAATGAAGTAGATTTCAGATTTGCTGATTTAACATTAACATTAGAATTTAGACAAATAAATAAAAATATTATAAAATATGACTTAGATATTAAATTGCCTGAACCAGAAATTAAACCATATATAGACCCATTCGAGGTTGAGACATTCAACCCTGAAACAGAACGTCCTGATTTACCAAGGCCAAGAATTAATCCTTAAATAATAAAAGTACCATAACTATATGTCACATTAACTATGGATAATTTTTATGTAACACTTACTTCAAACCTGGATAGCAAACTTTTTGAAAATAAATTATCAAACTTTAAAAATAAATTAGCTTCAAGATTATATTTAAGAGGTCAATGGGAAGTGGGTATTAGTTCAATTAGTTTTACAAACTCATGGCGTAATATCTTTGAAAA
>JAQIWF010002043.1:0-10072 GCA_034694965.1 Ceratozetes gracilis
AGAACCTCTCATTAAGAGACAAATTTGTCTTGCACCAATGGTTCTCTTATCTAGAGGTCTAACTGTATTCGAGGGTTGGATACAAATGTCTTAATTTTGATTAGGAAATGTGTCAAAAGTATACGAAATTTTATTCACATATGAAAGAAGTGTCAAATGAATCAAATCTGTGTGACTTGTACTTGACCAAAGAGTGTTTATCAAGAGCATAATTTGAAATATGGTCTATGAAGTACTGAATATTTCATAAAAAGGAATTCTTAATACTCAAAAAAATATTGCACTCGAAATATGAATAAAACATTTTTTGTCGGAATACCAAATGTTTTTCATAAGATTGCATCAAATTTCTAAACCCTTCAATATTTTGAAGAATATATTGCCTTAAATATAACTTATTTTGATTGAAGGGAATAATACTAATCCTAATAATAATAATAATAATAATATTAGTTATGATTTGGAATAACAACTAATTCGCATTCATTCGTTAAAATGCATTTGAAATGATTAGAAGTACTGAATGTTTGCATCCGTTTCGCCTAATGATCATTACTCCAAAAAGAGCTATTTAATATTCCCTAGCTCCCTTAATTCAAATTAAGTTAATGGCTCAAAACTATATGAAATATATAAATAAATAAAAGTTTAAATAAGTTCATTTCAAGTTATCACTGATAACTTATCAGATTTATACTAATAGACCAAGTTTATAATTTATAATCTAATAGGCAATATTTTAATTTCATGTATCCAGCTAAATTATGTAAGTTACTTATAGATAAATATTCTAATGGTGAGACTTTTGTAACCAGGGTGGTGCATTCATGCATATGTTTTGACATTTTGACCTAACACGTTCAAAATAATCTTATACAATTTGAAAGTATAATGTAAATCAAGAAATATGAAATATTCAGTTAACAAAATTTTCATGAACCAATTAATGAAATCCCCCTCTCCTCCACACATACTAAAGCTGGAAAATAGTTGATGAAAAAGATCAGTAAAATTACCTTTATTTAGGGGACTCCCCTCTGACACTTTCAGCATCCTATTTACAATTACTACAAATATTATAAAGTTCATTAACTCAACAGCCAATTAAAAATATCTTGTTAGTTTTAGTTCCCGGTTTATATTTTGAGTACTGCTGAGATAAAAAGTGGGATAATCTTATTTTGTTGAATATCTAAAAATATCTATTTATTGAGAAATTCTTTAAATGTGTGACAACGGGAGAGATGTTCAAAACAATCAATCAATTATTGCCAACATTATAGTCAAGTTAGAAACTGATTGAATGGATGTCACAAAACTTTACCGCTTTTAAGACTACTTTCCAAGGATTTTGTGTAAAATGAAACACAAAAGTTGTTTTTGAATGAAAAATGCTTTCAAACATATTTCTGTTATCATTGAGAGTTTTGAGAGAATGTATTCATTTGGGAATAACGTTATGCCTTTCCAACGAAACTCTTTGTTTTTTGTATCGCAAACTGAACTCAATTTATAGGCTTAGTATTCACTTTGCCATCACTTTTGATTCGATAAAATAAAATAAAGATTGAATTTCTTATCTAATAATTCATTTGATTTGGATATCAGAAAATCACTTTATTTCTCTCAAAAAAAGGAAATTTATTTGAAATAATTCTGAATCAGAGTCCGGACTATTTGTTGTATACGACAGACGGACTGACACTTTGCACTCAATTTGGAGCTGATTTATGAGAGAATTATTTGTTGAAAACACTATTTTATGCTAATTGTTGTTTGATATGAAAGTTAGAGAAACGCTATTTTATCTCTCAATACAAATGCATTTGTGATGATTCAGATGTATTTGTGAGGAGTAAGCGTTTGGTTGAGAAATGCTACGTTTTATCACCTGGCAACTCATTCGCAAGACAATTTTTTACAGCTTTATGCAAACTTTAGAGTTTAATCTTCATAGCTTAATTATAAAGTTGTTTACAATATTAAATGAATAGTAGATTAGCATGATCCATGTTCTCTATTAAATTTTCCATTTAAAATTATAAATGATGATTGGTCATCTCCAATTGTACTCATCATTAATTCACACAAAAGAATGAACCTCTTCATTGTATTCCTCTATTAATTTCACATTTGAGTGAACATCGTTTGTCATAAGTGGCAAAATGTGCTAAATATTCGCCAATCGATTACTTTCTTGGTTTCCATTTTTCCATGAAATTGATTTACTTTTTTGATAAATCACTTCAGAAAACAAATCTTCCAAAAAGATAAGCAAATCATTACTTTTGAAAAATTGAGTTCAATTTCAAAATTTCAAACCAATGATATGTAATAAAATAGGAAAATGATTTACTGTAGTAGTAATAAATAAGTAATCAATTACCATGATCATTCAGATTAACTATAATCAGTAAATTGATGCTTAAATTACTAATGCCTTAAATGATGTAATCGACGAATATTTTATCGTATATATTACACAACACTTTATTTTAATCAATAAAAAGTTAAATTCACTAAAATTTTATCAGTTTTAATGTCTTCCTTTGGGTTCAGAGAGAAATCCAATAAATTTTCTCAATTCTCAGAACAGACTAATGTTTTATATAAACATAGCATTAATTTAACTAATTTTCTTCATTTTTTAAATATTTTTAAGAATGAAAGATCAGAATCATCTCTCAAATATGTATTCAATGTAATTACTGTTCATAAAAATAATTTAACAAGTAAATTTCCAAAATACTTCTTTCAATTATAATCAAAATTTTAATTTAATTAAATTCATTAGTCTTAGAGAAAGATTACACCTGAGATGACCTAGTGTTATTAGAGGATTCAGTTTGAGCTCTACTTTCCTATTTATAATGAGTCAGGTTTTATGATCTCAACTCATCAACATTTAATTTGTTTTGAATTTCTTTCTTCACTGAATATATTAATGAAACTCAGATTGGGTTTCATTTATTTATATGATAATCACGTATTATATAAAAAAAATCACCTATTTACTTTTTTGGGTTAACCAAGGTTCCCGAATTCAGGAAGAAATTGGTGAAAATTAAGGTTAGGAGGAGTTAGAGATAAAATTAAGGCATAAATCCATTAAATCTCACATATTTTCATTACTTTGTAAAAGAAATACCTCTAAAATCAGCTCAAATCAAATTTATTGAATCAAATTCTCAAAAATATAGAAAAATTGTATATTTTTGGGAAATGCTCTTTTATTATTAAATTTCTATAATTTATATCTTGGTCAATGATCAATTCTATTAATATCAAATTCATACTGAATTTTTAATAAAGCTGAATGAAACAGTGTTTGTGTTTCACAATTAACCCCCAAAAAGCTCTTCACTGCAAAGCACTTCACCAGTCATAAGAAATTGATAGAGTTCTGACCTCCAGTCCCCTTAATTATACACATTTAATCCAATTGCCTGAAAGGCTAAACAAGATACTCATGAATTATATACTTATTAAAGCAATCCTTAAATCTCATTTGAAATAAATATTTGAAATATAATTATTAGAGTATTTTATTCCAAACATATATTGAGCAAGGTTGCAATTATTTTATAACAAAGTTTTACGTGAGAGGAAATATGAAATTGGTTGAGTGGCAAATAGCTGATCATGGCAAATTTGAACATCTGTTCAAAGTATAATGAATTTCAAATTAGAGTCTAATATCAGGAATTTTATGGATTTGATTATTAATTTGATATGTTTTGTCATAAATGAATGGTTGCCCAAAATATTCAAATTTCGACGATTGCAGAGATATTGCAGTAATTTTGTGAATACATTAAATCTGTTTATGATTTATGTCAAAACCAAAATTATTCATAACTTCTTTGAATATAAACAAAAGAAAAGGAAAATTCTTTTAAAAATAATTGCTTTGTTTGACATCACAACACAATTGTCTGATTTAAGGAAAGGGCAAAACAATTGGTATGCATTCCATATGTGCAGCTCTGATATTGCTTTATCAGTCGTTAGAGTACTTGAGTTTATTAATTTTTCATCGTATAAAATGTACGATCAATTTATACCTCATTCTCTGCTCTAACTATTTATCATTAATTTAAGTATTCAAATGAATACAATTATTTATCCAATGATTATGGGCTGAAGTTTTGTTTAATTAATGCACTATTTGTTGATCTTTGTTTCCATCAATCAATTGCTTGACAGCAAACACTTTTAATCAAATGATTGTAAGACTCTTTGATTAATGAATGCAAGCAATCAATACAGTCATCCATTTTTAAGATCAACAGCTTTTGTACTCACTTTCTATTAAATATTTATGTTTATTATTATTATTAATATTGAATCGCATATTAATGTATGTGTTTGTGAGAGAGAAAGGACTGCCGGAACTGTCTTAAGTCACGGACAAACTGCTCGCTTTATTAAAAATTTATTAACACTTAGTTGATCATGTTTGTCTAAATAAAGACCAATTAGTATTATTTTTGAATCAATCCATGAGTAAAGTCACTAAAAGATTAGGATTTAATGATTTTTGTGAGTGAAATGCGCTTTCAATGTGAGAAACAATTGTTTTATTTGAAGGTTTGAGCACAAAATCAGAGACTCTTTCGAATATATGGTTTGTGTTAAGTAAAGCTAATAACTTGATAGAAAAGTTGTCATTTGTTCAACTGATTAATCATTTGATTTGTGTTTTTGCACAGATCTCCAGTTCGGATGTAAGAGGAAATGCATGGCATGGACTGCATTATAAAGACTTACTATAACCGAATGGTTGCTGTTTTGTAGAGCTATACGCTTGTAGTCGACATAAAATTAAATGGACCACAACTTGCGAATAGTATACCAAACGGTTCACTATTGATACCAAACAAATTGTTTTCATCGTATCTCTCAATGTGTGAGCTTTTGAATCACTGTTTCAACTGAATTGCAATTTTCAATAAATCATTTAAATGGCTGTAAAAGTAATTTCAAGAATTTGATTCAAATCTTTTTATGCATAGTTTTTATCAGCAAAAGTGTTGTTAGAATTGCCAAAGAAATTAATTTATGCAAGGAGCAATTATATTTGAAACAAAGCTCTCGATTTCATTTGATTGGATACCAGGTCTCAATTCAATAACATTTTGAATGAAATCCAATTCTCAACGAAAGGCAAAAATATCTTCTAATCATTGGTTTGAATGTGGATCTAATGCTTCTGCGTATTTGACAACGATTTGCAACTTCTGTGTGATTGCAACCAGTCTTACACCACATCACTGAAGACAGACATAGACCTCAAGAATAAGAATTCGTTTGATTCCACTTCTCTTCTACTCGTTCTCAACATTTGGATATAAATGGTATTATAATAGTTGAGGTAAGAATCAAAACCATTTATACACTTTTGTTAATTATGTTCAATCAATTCATTAAATTTTCTTCAATTTTATATTCAATGTCTATAACTATCTTGAAATAATCATATGAAAGAATTGAAGCAAAATTAAGCAAGTATCTTTTTATCCAAACAAAAATACAAAAGTAATTTATTCATTGTTATTATCAATATAAACAAGATCAGTAACTAATTTAATAAATAAATTAGTCCTTTGTGCTTTATCAAGACTTAAGCATTAAGGTTGCAAGTATGTCCTTGCTAATTCATAAGGTGTCAACACTTTTAGAAAATTGAATTCAATGTTTATTTTCCATTAATTTGATTGACTTTCAATTGTGTCATAAACTTAATGGACTTTTGATAGACAAAAGTAGAGATAATATTAAATTAATCTATTAACTTTTTGTTTTTCCACAAAAGACCAAATATTGAGTTTATTGTGTAATCTAGTTTGTTTTAACTTCATTTTATAATCAAAAGCTATGCTAAATATGGTCACAAATGGAAGCAAACAATTGAGTTGTCGTCGACTCCAAAGCCTTTATTTTCTTACAAAACAATATAAGCGAAAAATACTGATTAAAGTTAGAGAAGTAATGTTACAACTTTTGTTTGCCGTCCTTTTGTCAGCTTTTAAATGGCTTAAAGCCTTTAAACTAAAAAAAATGATTCTTTATGTTTGTTGTGCACAGGGAGGGAGTCCTCATTGGTTCTTACAAATGAAGCCATAAGTGTCTGTTAACTCTCATCTCATTTTAAACTTATTTTTAAATCTCATTTTCCTAAACATTAATTAGTATTCCTTAAATGTTTGGACAATTTTATAGTTCACTAATTAAAATTAGAACATGCACAGATTCAGATAAATTAGTAAAATATATGATTATGCGTTCGTTTGACATATCATTTGACAGTACTCTCACTAATATTAGGAAAGCCTAAAATCAGTATTAATTGAGCGGTACTGACATTAAGCTACCTTGAGTATCCCTGATTTAGGACTTATCATTTCGAAGTAATTACGAAGTAATTACGAAGTAATTACGAAGTAAATTCTTAGAAATGACCTCCGGACCAACCGAGATTGTTGGCACCCGTCGATTTGAGACTTGATTCGTGTAGAGCATCAAAAATAAGGATAGGAAGGTAATAGTAAGAAAAAATTTTATGTTGGAATTTTCGAGATAATCGACTTAAACTAAAATTTTTCGAAAAATCGATATATACATCAATCGATCGGGTAGATCAAGGGCTTTCAATTCCGCCATGTCCCACCACTAGTGGCGCCATCTGGTGACCAAAAATGGAACTTTTTCACAAAATGTTCTGTGACCGCAGACAATTTACTTCGTGCCGGCCTCCACTTGTTTCGAAGTAAATACTCCTAAATAACCCCGCCTCCGAGCAAGTTTCTTGGCTTGAAAAGATTTGAGACCGGATTCGTTTAGAGCATCGAAAAGTAGAATAGGAAGGTAATAGTAAAAAAAACTTTCATGTTGGAAATTTTGAGAAAAACCCCTTATAGTAAATTTCACAAATAAATTCATATCTCCCAAACGGCTCAAGCTAAAATTATGATTGAAATATCACTCCATAGGGTAGGCTAAGGCGCTTTAAGTATCATGATGGAATTTTAACTGTTGGGCGGCGAAGCCGCCCAAAAGGGGCAAAAACTTTTTCTCTTTGAGAATATCCGTCATTTTCTCAAAACTTTACAGGACAAACCCCTATGATACTTATATAGTTGAATAGAAGACTATGAGCCGCAAAAACTTTTCATGTATGACCACGCCCCCAGACGCCATCGTGGGGGTCAAAAAATGTCAAATATCGATATGGGTATCAATCGATCGGGTAGCTCAAGGGCTATCACCTACGACATGTCCTGGCACTAGTGGCGCTATCTGGTGGTTAAAAATGAAACTTTTTCACAAAATTCTCCCAATTAATTTGGAAATCAAGTCCACTAACCGCCTCCAATTTACTTCGACGTTTCGCGCTTGTTTCGAAGTAATTTCGAAGTAAATACTCCTAAATAACCTCCACTCCGACCAAGATTCTTGCGTTTACTCGCAAAAATGACATATTCGGTTAGATCATCAAAAAGTAGGATAGGAAGGTAATAGTAAAAAAAAATTTCATGTTGGAAATTTTGAGAAAAACCCCTTAGAGTAAATTTCAATAAATAATTTATATCTCCCAAACGGCTCAAGCTAAAATTATGATTGTAATATCCATCGATAGGGTAGGCTAAGGCGCTTCAGGCACCATAATGGAATTTTACCTATTGGGCGGCGAAGCCGCCCAAAAGGGGCAAAAACTTTTTCTCTTTGAGAATATCCGCCATTTTCTCGTAACTTTACAGGACGACCCCCTATGATACTTATATGGTTGAATAGGGGACTATGGTCCGCAAAAAATTTTCATGCATGACCACGCCCCCTGACGCCATCTTGGGGGTCAAAAAAGCTCAAATATCGATATGGGTATCAATCGATCTGGCAGCTCAAGTGCTATCACCTCCGACATGTCCCGCCACTAGTGGCGCCATCTGGTGGCCAAAAATGGAACTTTTTCACAAAATTTCCCTAATTATTTACTGAATCAAGTCCACTAACCGCCTCCAATTTACTTCGACGTTTCGCGCTTGTTACGAAGTAAAGTCTTAGAATTCACCTGAGGACCGACCGAGGTTTTGAGCAACCTTGATTTTGAAACCGGATTCGGATAGAGCTTCGAAAAGTAGCATAGGAAGGTAATAGTATAAAAAAATCCTATGTTGGAATTTTTGAGATAATCGCCTTAAACTAAATTTCACAAATAAATTCATATCTCCCAAATGGCTCATGCTAAAATTATGATTGAGCTGATAATAAATAGTGTACCCAGAGGCGTATCAGGCATCATAATGGAATTTTAACTTTTGGGCGGCGAAGCCGCCCAAAAGGGGCAAAAACATTTTTACTTTTTAGTTTTTCGCTATTATCTCGAAACGTTACAGGACGACCCCCTATGATACTTATATGGTTGTATAGGTGACTTAGGGCCGCAAAAGTTTTTCATGCATGACCACGCCCCCTGACGCCATCTTGGGGGTCAAAAATCGATATGGGTATCAATCGATCGGGTAGCCCAAGGGCTATCACCTCCAGCATATCCCACCACTAGTGGCGCCATCTGGCGGACAAAAAATGAACTTTTTCTTAAAATCTACAGAATCGACTCCGCTAACCGCGAACACTTTACTTCGTCCCCTCCTCCACTTGTGTAATTTCGAAGTAAATACTCCTAAATAACCCCCAGAGCAAACGCAATTCTTGGGAATGGTCATTTTGAGACTTGATTCGGTTAGAACATCAAAAAGTAGGATAGGAAGGTAACATTTAAAAAAACTTTCATGTTGGAAATTTTGAGAAAAACCCCTTAGAGTAAATTTTACAAATAAATTCATATCTCCTTAACGGCTCAAGCTAAAATTATAATTGAAGTATCAATCCATAGGGTAGGGTAAGGCGCATCAGTGACCATAATGAAATTTTATCTGTTGGGCGGCGAAGCCGCCCAAAAGGGGTAAAAACTTTTTTCCATTGGGAATATCCGCCATTTTCTCGAAACTTTACAGGACAACCCCCAATGATACTTATATAGTTGAATAGATAACTATAAGCCGCAAAAACTTTTCATGCATGACCACGCCCCCAGACGCCATCTTGGGGGTCAAAAAAGTTCAAATATCGATATAGGTATCAATCGATCCGGTAGGTCAAGGGCTATCACCTCCGACATGTGCCATCACTAGTGGCGCCATCTGGTGGCCAAAAATGGAACTTTTTCTTAAAATTTTCAGAATAAATTATACAATCAAGTCCACTAACCGCCTCCAATTTACTTCGACGTTTCGCGCTTGTGTAAACTATTAGGAATAACCCCCAAAACGAGCAGTTTTTTTAGGAACCCTAATTTTGATCATGGATTCAAATAAAACATCAAAATCGAGGATAGGAATGTAACACTTAGAAAAACTTTCATGTTGGAAATTTTGAGATAATCGCCTTAAACTAAATTTTAATAAATAATTTATATCTCCCTAACGGCTTATGCTAAAATTATAATTGATGTGTCAATCGATAGGGTAGCCCAAGCCGCATCAGGTACCATAATGGAAATTTATGTGTTGGGCGGCGAAGCCGCCCAAAAGGGGCAAAAACCTTTTTTCATTGGAAATATCCGCCATGTTCTCGAAACTTTGCAGGGTGACCCCCAATGATACTTATATGGTTGAATAGATAACTATGGGCCGCAAAAACTTTTCATGCTTGACCACGCTCCCTGACGCCATTTTAGGGGTCAAAAAAGGTCAAATATCGATATGGGTATCAATCGATCCGGTAGGCCAGGGGCTATCACATGAACCATGTACCGCCAGTAGTGGCGCCATCTGCTGGCCAAAAATGGAACTTTTTTACAAAATGTTCTGTAACCGCAGACAAATTTACTTCGTGCCGGCCTCCACTTGTTACGAAGTAAAGTCTTAGAATTGAGTTTGGATGCGAACCGCATTTTAGGAACCTTGATTTTGAGATCGGATCCAGATAGAGCATCGAAAAGTAGCATAGGAAGGTAATAGTATAAAAAAATCCTATGTTGGAATTTTTGAGATAATCGCCTTAAACTAAA
>JAQIWF010002044.1:0-10068 GCA_034694965.1 Ceratozetes gracilis
TTCGGCTAACTGTTGTTTTAGACCGGCCAGAGGTGGTAAGCCTCTGGCCGGATCTGTTAAGGACCGACCGACGACCCGACCGACTCGACCTCATCCGACAGCGCCGACCAATGAGACCTAAGGACCGCCGACCCCGGAGTGTGATGGAGCCGACGATCCTTGGATGAGTAGACGAGGCCTCTGGGGATGTTTGGATGGACGCCCGGACCCGTTACCCGCTGCCACCATTGCTTCGGACGAGCCGACGACCCCGGAACATAGACGAACACCATGTAACGAACTCCGCCTAAATGCCCCGGACGTCGACGACTCCCCACAACATGGTTGGCAAAGCTGTAGCGGGCCAGCCCGGACTCCGCCAACTCCCTCGGAACCTCGTCCACTCAACAATATTATGATTAGTATTTGTTTACCTGAGGAGTGGTTCGGTGAAGAGAATAAGGATAGGAAATATGTAATTGTTTCTGGCTGGGGTGATCCTAGTCAAAATATGTATATGGCCCCAAGGATTTGGGTAAATGATAGATATCTTGATTTCCCCCATTTGAAACTAAAATAATTAAAGATCAAATTATTTTTAAATTATTCCATGTTTGATAATCATTAGTCAACATGATTTAAGTTACCAATAAACATTAGATTAAGAAATTGATAGGTAATTATAAATCAAATTATCAATGTATCCAAGCTCATTGTCTTATGATAAATAAAAATTAATAAATGATAAAATTTAAGCTGCTAATGATTTATAAAATTTAAAATAAAAATTGATCTATTATAATAAAAATTACATTATGATCCGTTTATTATCACCTAAAAAATATCAAATAGGGAGAATACAAGTTAAGATTGTCGATTATAAAACTTTTGTTTGTTATCATCTTATTTTGCCTGTCTTAACAAGGTGCTTATAAGAGTGTTAGAATATATATTGTTGCTTGTACTTTTACAAATAACATTTATTTAAAAATATATGGATTAAAATTACCAGTCTAATTCTCGAAAAATACAACATCTAATAAATATTTAAATTAGTCTCCCTTGAACATCATTGGCTTTTAAACATAATTAGACACTTATAATAAATGACCATATTATTTCTTAATAGTATTTCATAAGATCAATACCTTGCTTAATCTATACGTTAATATAAGAAAATACAGTAGTTTTATCAGTAAGTCTAATATCTGATTTTGAAACTAGTTTTAGGTAGTGTATAAAAAGTTATTTTGACAAGTTCCATAATTAAGGAAAAAGTAATAAATTATTCACAATAGGAATTAATTGATGTTCAAGGCATGTTATAGACTTAATCTTAATTGAGAATTACCATGGTATTTTATTTAAATATTTTTAATATTACTCAAACAAATAAATAGGTTGATCAAGTTCCTCTATTTTATTTGTGGTAAAAATTCACTTATTTAATTTTTCGTTGTATACCCTAAAATACCTTGCAATTCTCTATTAAAGTTAATAATAAAATGTAAATTGCCTTAATCAAGCAAGATTTATAATTAAGTTTGATAGATATTTTTATCTAGCAAGGGAATAATCATTAAATACTATAATTTTACAGTTGGTGTCTCTCATCACGATATGTGACTTTAAGAAAACTTTGAAAATTAAATAATATTCCTATTGAAAAAGAATTACATCAAGTTAATTTTATTTAAAATTTGATACAGGTTAATTACTGCATTTCATTATGAACAAGAAAATTACCGAGAAGATATTTTTCAAACGTGAGGTGAAGCGATATACGACTAAACTTGAAGAGACTAAATTATTTACCGAGTTTGAAAAGTTTCTTAATAAACATTACATAATTAACTATAATGCGATAGATGATCTTGGCAAAATAAGATTTACTGAGACTAGATTCTATATAATTGTCCTGGTAAAAATATTAGTAATAATTTATTTTATTCGTTGCGTTCTTAACATATTATGGCCAACGCGTTATATCGAAAACCTAACTTGTTGTGCCTTTCACTATCTTGGTAATCCTATGCTTATAAACCTGGTCTTTCTTGGAGGCGTTATCACTGGCAACATAGTTCTTGGTACCTGCTATCAATATTTTAATTTATCCGGACACTCATACCAATGTCGTTATTTGAATAAAATGAAACACAAGTCCTTGCAATATGAATTGAGAGACAAATACCGGGATAATTTTTTTCGTGCATTCAGGGCAATTTCTAAGGCGGTCTCAACACAATTTCTACCTAATTGGTTGTCATTGTCAATAATTTTCAGCGCCCCAACAATTCTTGGCTATTTTGACCAAGAATTAAATTTTTCATTAATAGGTATGTAAAATGTTTTCATTAAATGTGAATCAAGGTTATTTCAAAATATTTGTGTAAGTAATTATATAGATTATTTTATCAAGGTTATAATTTCTAATGGTGATTTTATCTAGGTGTTATTTTCTGGACAATTATTATTGCAAATAGATTCTGGGATTTTATTTCCATACTTTTTCATACATTCTCACTCTGGAGTTTATGCACACTTGGCTTAAAATATCAATTTGAGCAGGTTCATCAGGAAATGAAGGAAGTGATAGCACGCAAAGAATTTTGGAGACTTGGCCAATTATTTCGGGCTCATTATCAAATAGAGCAAGATGTTAATATGATTAACAAAGAATTGAAATACTACATTTGCATCTTTTACAAAGTAGCAAAACCCGCCTTAAACCTTCTCATATATCTGTCGCACAGCCCTCACAGCAGTCCTCTCCTACGGATGATTGCAACAAATGAGGCGATTGTCGTAACATTTATTATATTCTCAATAAACTATTTGTGCGCTTCGGTCACAACAGCAGCCCATAAACCGCAACCCATTCTCTATGACTGTCTTTTGTCTCCGGGTCTGCCTATGCCTACAAAAGTAAGGCTTAAAATAATGCGATTCATAGAACGATTTTCCGGACCCAAAATTGGTTTCTATTGCTATGAGTTGTTTGCAATGACTTCTTATAATTTCATGGATTATGTCTTCGACTCTATTTATAGCTATTTTCTAATCTTGAAACTTCTTAAAAGACAAGGTGTCATGTAATTGTACATTGAACAACTAAACTAACTTATAAATAAAATTTTACTTGTAAATAATACTCAATTAAAAACTATAATTTTAATATAATATAACAATTTGTATAATCAATGAAATTATTTCATAAATTGTCAAAATAATAATACAAATCAATTTTTACTTAACAAGCTGTAATTATAGCTTGAAAGCTAGTTTAATAACTATTGCAACTGATTAAATTTTATTTGACTAATTGACACGATTTGACTAATTAACTTTATATTTGTCACATCCTTACTAATATATAAACTGAGTTTACTTCAGAAGTTATTATATTTATTTAATTAGAAATATTAATTAGAAATAAGTTAAAATGTATCGTGCTATTTTGTCGAATACCTGTTTTTCCGATTGTGTGTTTAGCTTAATTTTAAATTTACTTTAGAGTTTATTTTTAATCTATTTTTTTGGCCAAAAGATTAATTTTTAAAAATATTCATTTATTCACATTGGCCAAAAATACAAAGGATTTTCAAAGTTTAGATATTTATTTGTCATTTAAGGTTATGTTTTGTTAGGTAATGTTAGGTTATGTAAGGTTAAGGTTAGGTTAGGTTACATATTGTTCTGAGTTACTAGACCACAATTTGGCTGTTATTCGGCGAGTGCATTTAAACACTACCGATTGACAATGTTATAGTGGAGCACGGGAGATTGTGGAAAAGTAGTGCCGTTGGTATTTGTTTGCAGAAAGCCGTAAGGGCCATCTTGTCAAATCTGGCTGTAGTTTGTCCTTTAGAAAGCCGATAAATTGTGGGTTTTTGCGGCGGTTTTAAGGGTCCAAGATTTTACTTCACTTAAGTTGAGAGGAAAGTTGAGATTATAAACAATAAGATATATATTTATTAATAAGTGAAAAATATTAATTTATACAAACATTACATTGGGATGCCCTAGTTTTGTAATTTAGTTATTAAAAAGTGAATGAAAAATTAATGGTTTATTTTATTATTAATAACAAATGCTGTTTTCTAGATTAATAATCGTTTTTCAAAGTAACATTCAAATCAATGTAATTAGCAATAGGTAATACCCGGCACTAAATGAAATAATATTATATATCTGAAAATAATTAATTGGATACAAATCATAACAATAGAACCCTATGTCGGGTCCGGACAGACGTTCAACGAATGCCAAAATTTTTAATTGAGTTTTTATATTCAATACTTTTTTGATCTATTTTTAGTTAGATAAGAAAATAGAAAAGAATAGGGTAATTTTGCAGACTCTACTATAGAAGAGCATAGAATTTCACCCAGTAAAAGAAACCCTCCTGGTATAATTACCATACCAGTCATTATCAGTCTACTAAATATATCCGAGTCTCTGTGATGTACTGTATAATTACAAAAAGCCATACAAGGAATTCCTAAGTTACATGCAATAAAAATTATAACCCGAATAAATTTATTAATTTCTGCCGTCATTTTAGTAAAATAATTGTGCTCGTTAATTAAATCTAATATGTTATATCGCATAAAATGACGATCAGTTTGATTAATGCAAAGTTTAATTTTGTTGAATTATCGATGAATTTTAATCTTAAGATTACCCCGCTCATCAGACATATGAACATACTGAACCAAAATATTCCCATTCCCTGTACATCTAATAAACAAAAACAAATATACCAGAAAAAAGTCATAATTAGTGAATAATTTGATGCTGGGTCAAAATACGCAATTAGTGTCAGGATAAATACAATAAATGCTATATCAAAAGTAATTATGGGAATCATTAGGCCCAACCATAATTTACCAACAATTACAGCACGTTTTATCTTTTGTGACCCATTTTGAGAAATGATGTTATACTTAAGATGTCCTTTCTCGATCAAGTACAAATAGCGAAATAAGTGCAATTTCTGTGTAGCTTCTTGGTACATAAGAACTGATCCAACTGCGCCCATGGCAATCATCATTGTAATAAAAATTAACTGGAACACTGTAGTTTGCTTTATCAAATAACTTTGATCGCAGGTCAGATCACGAATCCATTGCTAAAATCCAAAACATTCAAAAATATAAATGGTAAAATTGAATCAAGAGGAAATTATAGAAATAAACTTTAGGGTGAGAAATCTAACAAAAACACTAATATTTAATAATTTTACAAATCGTTACTAGACAAAATGGCAGCGAGACAATGAAACCAGTTATAAAACAACTTGGCAAACTGGTCGCTTGCAACTTTGCATAGCTCAAATTAGTTTGCAAAATTAACGTAAAACTTTTATAAAACCTTTCAGTGTTAATCTGTAAAAATATTTAGGCTATGAGATGGCAGAGACATCCTGAAATGGGAACAATTTTTGTTTAAGCTTTAAGTGCCTCTAAAATTTTCTAATATTACCAAGATATAAATTACTTTTAAATTTGCATTCGAATTAAATTTAATTTAAGCTTACTTCATTTATAAATACATTGAGTAAGTACCTAATATATACGCATGGTATTAAAATAAATCTGACAAAGGCAATCAGAAATACTCTTTTCTTGTTTAATTTAACATTAACGTATGCTTCGAAGTCCATGCTTAGTGATACAAAAAAGAACTTGTTCATTCTTTTAATTGATTCAAAAAGAGATTCTTTTGTATAATACTCTAATAAATCATAACCATGTCTAATTATACCCATTTTTAATTACATTCAAATGTGTTGTAATTAACTATTAAACTACTAGAACTCAAATAATATGGTGAAGTTTAAATCCAAAATACACCATAATTAAAAATCAATATTTTATATTAGCCTTGAGTTAAAATAAGTTAAAGCAAATATTTTCAAATATTCACAATTTTCAAGATCTTAATTAGAATTAAAGCGAATATTTTTTATTTGATCTAAAATATATTATAATTAAAATCAATATTCCTTGTTCGACTTTTAAAATACATTCAGGTCTTTTAAATTTAATTACTAAGCAAATATTTAGTATAAGCTTTGAAAAAACATTAGATGAGCAATGTACAAATAAAAATTAATGTTGATGTTGAACTGAAATATGTTTTGATGAATAATCATCATGCTTTTATTATACAAAAAAGTATTTTGAAAGTTTAATAAAGAATATTCATTTTAAATTATGATGTTTTTAAAGCTCAAATAATCAACATTGGTTACAAATTATCCTGTAAAGCATACAGCTCCAAAAATGATTTGAGGGCTAAAAACTTGGCATGTAGTTTATAGCTTTATCTAGTTCTTATTAAAATTATAAGGATGTTCATTCACATTTGTCATTACTAGCAATTGAAATAAAATCAACCTTACGTTTGACTGTTTATAGTTTAATATAAAAGACTATTTCACTCATCTTAATAATGTTAGTATATTTGTGAGAGATTTTTATCAAAATTTGAATATTATAAGTTTGCGCATGTTAAATGTCGAGCTTTGGTCCTCTATTTGGTCCTCTTGGAATTGTATGCTTGTGACACACTTTTTACAGAATTTATCATGCTTGTTAATATTGTAAAGCAAGTCAAAGCAAGGGTCAACTAAAATTTAAAATTTATTGTAAGTATATACATTAAATCTGTCTTGGTCTTATTAAAAAACTGAAATAATCACACCTATCTCCTGATATTTGCTCACCAGCAAACAAATTACCTTAGGTAATTTTCCATTAAAGTTCAATGAAAACTTCAGGGTACAGTTCAAACAGTTCGCCATAAGTTTACCAATATATTTGAGGCAAGATAAACTAATAAATTTAATATTGAAACCTGGATTAAAGAAATTAGTTTTTGCCATAAAATGTCAAATTTTAATATAAATTTCAATCATATCATTGATTTTTAAGTGATTTAAATTGGATTTATTTTTTTGTGCCATAAGTCAAATTGATTATTGAAACCCACTTTAATGTAATGGACTTCCACCTAATCGATAGCACAGGTCACTACCGAACCGACCGGTTATCGCACGCTATAACCAAGTTAATATTTATTTATTGCATGTCAAAAATAGTTACCAGTATAAGATTCTTCACATTTGTTTAATTAATTAATTAGCAAGCTCAACAAATACTTGCTAGTAATCTAGTTCATTTATCTAATTATATACAATAAAAGTTGATTTAAACAAGTTTAATTAAAAGTCTTGTTGCCAAATTTCCAATTAGCATGCTAGAGTGATCAGTGCAATTATTGATGGTGTCAATTAAAATAATCAAGAACTGATTAGCTACTAATTTAGATTATTTAAATATTTGAGGCATGACAAATCAGTAAGTCAGTAATTAATAAGTGCTAATTACCATGGTCTTTGGGAGGTAAGGGAGGTATAGTTTGGGAAGTAAGTTCTATTTTTGTATACTTGATCAATTCCGGAAAGAAGTGTTTCTAATTATACAATATTTTATAATAACAAATTAAATAATAAACCTTGATCATCATCGAATAATAAATTCAAATAAATATTATTTATTTTCCCTAATTAACAAACATGTTTATTAAATGAGCATTATGATTATTGATCTACCTATTTTAGCAAGGCACAACTGACATAATAAAAACAGCCTAATTGCAAAAGAGGTACTCATAATTCATGATAAATATTTGTTAAATAAATAATTTAAAAGGATAAATTTACAAAATATCAAATCAATTGCGATAAATATTGCATTAAGATCAGAGTGACTCAAGGGATGGGGTCAGTCCAAAAATTCCACATCAATAAAACCTTTGAAAAATGCCACAATCTAGGTTAAAAAATACATAATATTTATATGAATTCAGATGTGAGCTATCAGGAATTTAACATGCTTGAGTAAATATAGTGACTGACCTAGCTCTTAATAGTATGAGCTTGGACAACTCTGTGACAAATAAAAGCGTTAAAATGAGTGCAAACATTTAGGGTTAAAAAATTAGTATTTCTATCAATAAATCAAAGGGAAAATCGATAGACTTCTATAAAATTTTACTTTCATTTTTTGCTGATCACATGTTAATCCTGATGGAGGACAGCCAAGGAGACCGACATAATTTCAGATGAGACACCCACAAGCACCAATTAATCAAGCTAAAATTAAACTAAATATAAAAATTATTACTTCCTAACACTAATTTTAGACTTTGTTTAACTTAGCACAATTACACAATGATTAGCTTGGTAATTATTGTTGTGTTGACTGTCCAGGGGTGACATATTTGCTGAGACACACAAATCAATTGCTTATCTGCTATGAGGGCGAGATTTTGAGGTAAAGAAAGTGGAATAATCAGGAAAAGTCTATTAATACAACAAGATCCAATTGAAAGTATTAGAATAATTTTGCTCATAATTGAAATTAAATAATTTGTGGGAAATTTGTTTGAATTAATAGCAAGGATTGCGACCAAAAGCGTATCACTAATGAGAAGCAAAGGCTTTAAAATCGTTAAAACATTTTTACTATCTTTTGATCGCAAAAATCGATTCAAGAATTTTGTTTAGTTTTTGAATTAGTTTTGAATTTTTGTTTATTGAAAATAAATTTGTGAAAAACACTAACAAAATGTTGAATTCATTTAATGAGTTTATAAGCGATCAGATTAGGGCTGAGGTGGAGAAGACTAGTGAAAGTGGAACTCTGGCCACAACACCAGTGCCTCATTTAATTGATATAAAAGTGAGAACCACTCACTCCAGAGACAGTCAGCTCCAAGTATTTCATTGATTCACTTCTATAGCTAATAATTAATATAAGAAAATGATCAAGGTAAATATTTATATAAATATTATATGTGATTCAATATAAGTTTCAATAACTAAATGTGTGGTCTATGGTTAGGCTTTGATTGTGCTCTCCCTGGCGTTGATGTGCAGCTCCGCGTCCTATAACCAGGATAGTTATTCGAACAATGGAAATTATGGAAACAATGGAAACAATGGAAACTACGGGAACAACGGATACTCAAATGGATACTCAAACGATGATTACTCACAACCCATCCCATACTCATTTGGCTACGACGTGAAGGACGATCATGGTAAAAATATTAAATTAATATTAATATAAAATTAGCTATATTAATTTTTTTTTAATTTCATCTATAACTCAATTATTTTAATTTTAAAATTACTCAAGGTTTGGAACTCGGCAGAAAGGAGCAGGGTGATGGTCATGGATCAGTCCAGGGATCATACAGCTACAGAGATGACCACGGTATTGAGAGACGAGTTGAATATATTGCCGACAAGGGAGGTTTCCGGGCTGTCGTCAAGACTAATGAGCCAGGCACTGGTATGTTAATAGCCAATTAGCTTAATTGCTAGACATTGCCACCAGGCCTTATGAGGTTTATTTTTAAAACAGCCCCAAGCAACCCTGCTGACGTGAAAATGTTGGCCGACCCCATCATCGTGGAGAGCAGACACCTAAGATCTGACAACAGGGGCAAATGGTAATCTCACCAAGTCAATTAACTCGATTAAATTATTTAATTAGTATTAAAAACAAATTAATTGCTTAGTTTTTAATTTCAATTATAAGGAAATTCTGTGAATCTTTCTATTAAAGGAAAATATGAATTGTATTATCAAATAAATTATCCAGCACATCTTTTTATAATAATAATATTAAACGTTGTTCTTTATTTCTTATCCACATTTCACCAAGCTTAATGATAAACATTATGTTTTAAAATAGATGAGTAAGAGGGGTGAGACAAAAAAATTACCTGTCTACTTGGAGCGTGCTCATCTTTGATCAAAAAAGTTAATTGGTACCTTCCCTGGTATTTTAAAACCTCGACACATTGCTTGTCCATAGACATAATGTTAAAATTTTCAAAACCTTAAGGGGAATTTTGCAAAAATCTCCCTAATAGCAACCCCTGATTGGTACTATAAAAAGTTTAGTAATCTTGGTGCTACCAACAAAGTTTACTTCTATTTTGCCTTGAATTTTGCTTTCAATCAATTTGGTGAAACTTATTTAATTATGCTCTAAAATCGTCTTGATTAAA
>JAQIWF010002045.1:0-10066 GCA_034694965.1 Ceratozetes gracilis
TCAAAATAATTATATCTAATATGTTGTGGGAAATGGCATAAAAACATTAAACTGATAACAAACACAATTAATATTCGCTTCTGATTCAAATCAGAGGCCATCAGACTTTCCAGAGGAAAGACATAAAAAAGAGACGGGAATTTGATTCAATTATAATAGTCTAGTTTTTTTCAGGATCAATTAATACGAGATAACATACAATTCTCATTAAAAATGAACTTGATGTCAATTTAATAACTGGCCGACATTTTTCATCCCGTTTTAATTGAATCAAATTGTTCGCCTGATTTTTGTACAAGATTAAAAGTTAAACAGGAGAGATAATAGCTCTGACCTTGGATAATTCCTTCCTCTTTCGTAAACTTCATTTTCTTATTTTCTAATTATTTGCTTAATTTGTTTGAAGCGTTAATTCAAACATTTTATACAATCGTATATTTAAATGCATTCGTAAGTCATTTCTCAAAATTCAAGACTTGTTTAACGAGTTATTTAACAGAAGAGAGGTTTACTGTTCACAATCCTGGTATATGCAAGGTGATTCACATATGGTTATTTAGGCATTGTCATTTAATTCTTGTATTTTATCCTTCAATAGTAAACTAGTTCAATTTTTAATCTGATTAATATTGTTAAATTGTTTAGGAAAATTATTTAAATTGCTATCTAGCTAATAGTCTACCACACATCAATGATATTGTATGGTCATCCACACATCATATATCAGTTATCCTTGATTGACTCTGATTGACTAATATAACTAATCAAAATAATTATAATCAAATTTGACCTGGTTAGCAGTATTATCTCCCTCTGGTAGATTCAATGTTAACTAAAACTCAACGTGACCTATCTAAATTGTTGAATGCTGATGTGGCACCTTGCACATCCCAAGTATTATTCTTGATTTCAACAGGCTCGGAAAATTGCTATCGAAGTGCTTTCCACAGTTAAAATGGAAATGACATCACACTGTCTGTAATGTCAGCCCTAAAAACAGGTAATGCAAATGCAAAGCAGTTTAGTGCTGGAAATCCAAAGCCTAACAGTTCTGCGAATTGCGACAAAACATAACAAAAATAACTGCTCTTCACATCGGATCAGAATCTGTTGTTTGTATTGATTCCGAGTAATCTCTTGTAAAACAAGAAATTATATTTCAATTCAACACTTGTTTAAAGTTTTTGTGATTTTCTCGTCAGGAAAGAGACGTTTGTTTCAACTCATCATTCAATTGATATCTCATTTGAATGAATAGCATTGAAAAAGAAATTAATTAAAAGTGTTTTCTTCTTAACTCAAAACTCTTATCTTTTATATAAATATGTGATTTGAGAGAAAAATTCACTCAATTATCAGTTATTTGCAATTTGTGTCTTGAATTCATAATTTTCGAGTCAATCAAAGTCTTTGAATAAATTTATATTAACTCTAATTTACTGCGAAATTGAGTGATATTTTTCTCATTAAAAATATCTCATTTTTTTGCTAACTGTTTGTGTAATAAAAATATTTTGACTGAAAAGTAAAACTTAGTATTGATTACTATTGGAGTCTGAAATCTAAAAAACTTTTCCTGATATAAGACGTGAGCGATATTTAGGACTGACTTTGAAAATGATGTCAACGAGAAGTTATTTCATAGTTTTTTCATCGGTTGTTATACTTTTGACAAATGTCTTAATTAGTGATTGTATTGAACGCGAAAGTGAGGAACTGATAGATAACTCAACCGCCACTTCCATATCGCCTAACTTTACGGAGTCAGTCGTGGAAATCTCCAATGGAGGTTATGGAAGTAAGTTTACCTTGTCTATTTCTAGCTCATTCGCAGTGCAGTTCATTCAAGTGTTAGATCTTTATTCACAGATATCACTGAAATCTTTAATTAAATTTCATTGAAATTATTTTTAGTTTTCATTCAAAAGACATGTTTTTTGTGTTTAAGTTTACAAATGAATACTATTTTCTTCAGTTCCTTACAATGAGAGGCAATTGAACTGCAATAGTGTGTCTGAAGTGGAGTCGAACTGCACAAACTCATGTCCGGCCTCGTGTGAGGACCCGGACAAACCGGCCTGTCGTGAACACTACTGTTGGCGTGGCTGCGAATGTAAGCCGGGTTTCGTTAAGGAGCACCAGAACTGGACCTGCATTTCAGTTGAGTCCTGTCCGAGTGAGTCCTTAATTAGATTTTCTCAATACCATTGAATAAGAGCTTAATTTAACGCCTGATCAGAATGTGGTGATAACGAGCACTTCCGCGACTGTGGTACCCATTGTGAGCCCACCTGCACTAACTATCAGAACACTCCTCCCCATTGCAATAACAAATACCACTGCAAGAGAGGCTGTTTCTGTAACTATGGATTTGTCAGAGATATGTCGAGGAATGGTAGCTGTGTTCCCATTGATAAGTGCCGTAAGTTTTATAACATAAATGAGAATATTTTTTACTAAATTTCATTCAATTCATAATTAGCTCAAAAATGTGGTCCTAATGAATACTTCGATGAGTCCGGCCCTCCCTGTGTACGCACTGCAGAGAATCCTCGGCCTAAATGTTTGGATGAAGAGCCTGTGCCAACCTGTGTCTGTAATACAGGATATATACGAAACCCGAGGACAAGTAAATGCGAACGACTGTCCACTTTTGGTAATTAAATATTAATACTTTTGACAATTTTGTAAATTTTAAACATTTTTTAGTGGAAACGTGTGGAGGAAATGAAACATTCAGTTATTGTGGGACAGAATGTGCCCGAAAGTGCTTCGATCAGACAAAGAGACACTTCTGTCCCACCATTTGTCTGAGGGGTTGCTTCTGTAATGAGGGATACGTTCGGGACAGCCATAACCAGAAGTGTGTTAACCAAAAAGACTGTTACGTTTGGAGGCCAGACATCTGAACATCGAAGTAAAAGTCAATATGAGATCAAAATTATACTTAAATTTAGAGTTTAATCAAAGAAAATGTTATTCAAAGAAGACTTTTATTTATTTAATTAACAAATACTTAGATTTTGGTCACAAATATTACTTATATTTTGAAATACAAATTCATTGAAATGTAGTTTTATTATTATTCATCAAGAATAAATCAATAATTAACCATGTTCACCAACTTAATATCTAGTCAGATCTAGTAGTTTTATGAAGACAGTTACCATTATTCCAAGTAGCTAAGTGACAATTCAATTAAAATAATTAATAAAAAAATATTAAATGTGTGGAGGCTTTACCTCAGAAATCCGGACACCATTTATAATGAAGAGTTTCCAGCAATGAAAACCAATTGTATTCTGAGCACAATTTTCCAAAAACACCATCAGCTTAATTGAGCAAGTTTATTAGCAAAAAATGGTTATCATTCAGATTTACCTTGATTCTGGTGGCGAATAAGAGATTCCTATTATTAGAGACTAAAATCAATGAATTCAATATTTTATGTGTTTTATTGGTCTCATTGAAGACAATTGTCGCGGAATATATCAAAATCGATAGATATTGTAAACCAACGATGAATATAAAAATGAACAGAATATTTATGGCGAGTCCAAGATTTCCATACATCACCTGCACAAGGTATCCGCTTAGGAGGACAGACATTGCGATCCAATTGAAAAATAGATAAACTGACCAGAACTTGTCAATCTTGAGGAAATCGCTATAGTTTTTATAAGCTTGGTCAATTGTTTTTAATAAAATATACTCGAATTGAAATTTATTCCTGATTTTTGTCAACGACTGTAGTCTGCGATTCATTTCTTTGAACTCAAGTTTGCAATCGTAGGACAAAAGCATGAAATATAACATTTGAAACAAATAATTAGTGGTTGAGTGGAGGCCATACATTCCATAGAAGACACTCCAAGGAATGCCGAATAGAATGAACTGATAGAGGGAACAGGACTCCCATAGTGAGCCTAAACACATTGCCATAAACCCGAGCGGATAGACCACACGAGTTATCACATAAATGGTGTTTAAAATAATTTTTGTAAATTTCGTAATAATTATTGAACTCTTATTAAGTGAAAATCTATTAGAAATGGTGTTTAATGAAATCCAATAGTGAGGGTCATTCTGGCGGTAATACCAGTAATGAAGTAATTGTGTGCCGACGGGAAGTATTAGCGATAAATTGATTAATAAATTGAATTGATATCTGAGTTTCCACTTGTAAGCAAAATCACCGATCATTATGGAATAAGTATCATTGTTAACAAGGTATAAACTTAAATTCTTGGCAATTAAAACAAGTTGAAGTGTGATAATTAACCTTGCATTAAAGAGAGGATGTCTTTTTGCGTCATTAATTGGAAAAAATGAAACTCCCAATCGATAGACAAGACTTTGAAGTAACAAAAGATTATTTTTAGTCCATTTTCTTCTGTCCAAGAATTTCTTATTCGAGTACAACACCATATTCTTCATTTTGAACTTGTACACAAGCAATTTATCAACTAGGTGATGTTAAAAGTAATATTACTAAATAATTTCAAATAAAATAATGTAAACAAAGTAAAGTAAAAATAAAAATTTAATTATTGTTTACACAAGTCTTAAACAAACGTTATTGAAGTGAAAGAATATTCTATTGAATTCATGGTTTGATAGCATGCACATTTGTAATTAATATTCAATATAATAGTGTAATAAATGATCCTTGGTCATAGTGTCAACATTATTTTTATCCGTATTTATATTAAATTCTTTTTGAAGTTCAAAACCCAAATATATTTTTAGTCTATAAACAGATGTTGAAATTTCACCAATTAATTGAGTGAATTGACCTTGGTAATGCACTCTAATATATTTTTGAATAGATATAAATCATGATGCTAATTTAATAACCAGTTTGACATGTTATTTAGGTTTGACATAACAGACAGATTACATAATTTCCCAAAAATAAATGTATCATGTTCGTAAATAGTTTAACTCAAAATAGTTTAAATTTTTACTTTATTACATAATATGTTATTAATAAATAATTTCTTTAAAGTTTTAATTTGAATACAATTTTATTTTACATTTGTTTGAAGCAAAAGTGAAGTGTTTATCAAATTGAGTGAAATATTAATAAATATTATTATTAACACAAATTCACATAAAATATTTATAATTCATTTGTAGTGGCAATTGGGTGTTGCCCAAGGTCACACACGTTACAGGAGTCCCTTCTGAGGAGGGTTTACCCAGTGGTTTCTTCCAACCTTTATTCTATAGTATGTTGTATGAATTTATCAACACTAATCTTGGGTAAAACCTTCTAGAATTTCATGGGAATTATCCAGTTTTTAAGACAATGTATGTTTTGCTCTATAAAACTCTTGGTCATCAATGACTCTAATCTAGATTATGATAAATTTATGATTAATGATTTTCCAGCAAATAGTTTGATATTTGCGTAATTAATTTTCAAAAAATCTTGTAATTAATTATACAAATTTCCACATAAGCAAACTTAAGTAATAATCGAGCTAGTTTAATATTTCTAACCTTTTTGTATTCTTGATCATAATTAAAAGTTGATCCATGAAGTATTTTAATTGTTGATGGTTGATTTAATGTATATTTATGTAATAAAGCGGAACCTATATTGAACAAGATGAATATTTGTTCTTATAAATGGCAAGCAGAAAAATGTACTTACCAGTTAATTCGTCCCATTAGATTTTACAAAATATTATAATAGATAGTCTAGATCGGTTTTCATATTTTAGATGATAATATATGAATAAATTAGCAAGATTAATCTGTAAACAGTAGAGTTGTATATCACATGAATTGAACTAGATTATCGACCATAACACACTTTTCTTTTTCTTGTGGGCATTTCAGGTGGTGTGTAATTGCACCTTTCTTCATTGCACACATCACCATATTGGATTTGAATTTGCTGACCATATTTGATTAGACCTTTCTCATAGAGAGAATTGAGGTAGTTAATAAGCCAACTTCTATGCACCGGACAGAGCGTCTCAAACATATTCCCAGAATATTCTTATATTAATTAATGGCAAAGAGACTGGAAGTAGAGCTCCAAAAATCAGGTCAACAACTAATACAGAGCCCAGACTCGAGTGTCTAAGTTTAGAATCCCTGCAAAAGTGTTGCACAGAATCTTCTGTTAAACTTTATGTCATAGGATTTATGGTTTTTATAGCAAATGATAGCTCAGCACTACTCGGCCCTCAACTCTACGTCTGTTCAATGTTTTTATTTTCAAAATAATGGGATTTCTATTTTGAAATTGTTTTGAATCAGGAGTCGCCATACGGAAAGGATTTTGCGAAATCACCTTGAAGTCCGAGAAATGGCAAAAATTCCTCCGAGGTTTTGACAATTCTCTTAATATTATGTGAATGGACAACCACTAGATCTCTTGAGGTTTTCAAATCCCAAGGGAGGGTTTTTTTAAATTCTTTCCCTCCCTATAGTTTGAATTGAATGGCGACCCCTGTTTTGAATCAAAGATTCTTTGTGTGAATCCTGTTATTGTGTTTTTCCAAGAATCTGATGAGTTGCTATCAAAACATCAATGAACTAGGTCTACACATAGAGTCTACACATACTTTATTTATCAAGGACATTTTTAATTATTTTTATGCCACGAAAAAGAGTTTAGTTTTAAACACAGAAAAATAAATTAGAAAATAATCTTGCTATTATCTAGATTAGTAATTGGATCTTATCTAGCTGAGTTGCCAATTAAGTCATTACATGACAAGATGTGCTAAGTTTTATAAGTTTGGAGATTTGCCCAAAAAGTAATGAAATTAGTTCTGAGACCTTTTAAAAGAATCATAGATTATGTGAATAAATAGATTTAAAAACTCTTAAATAATGATCAATAAGTCAACTATTTTTGTATACAAAGCCCATAGCCTTCGACTAAACCCTTATTAGTGAAGTCAAGAATCGGATCGAAAGGCTTTTCAATACTTAAGTCTAAGAGTTATATCAAATCCTTTGTTTGTTTGCATTTCACACGAATTGACTGTTTTTAAGACAAACATTGTGTTTATTTTTCGGGTCTTATCTCAAATCTGTATCTCATCTTCAAAATTGGGTGAAAATCAAAATTATTATAATTTAATAGCGAGATAACTGTTGCACTTAGCAATAAACAAGCACAAAGTACTCAATGAACACATACATTGACTTTATTTATATCATTACATAATCCTTACAATTCTTACAATTGGTTTAATACTCTTGTGATTCAATTACTTCTTAACCACAAACCAAAACACTTATAATTAGTTCATAATTACATTCAATGAGAAGTAGAGATAGTTTTCAAATTCAAATTCTTTTCAATTGAGATTCAAATCGTTATTTTTATATCAATTGTAAAAAATAGATGTTTCCGAATGTATTTAACAATGATTTCTATTGTGTGTATGTTTATAATTGATAAGATCGAGGTCTTTCATCGGAAACTATTCAATTTAGCATTGAGCTTATGATAGATATAAATAGCATTAAAGTTATGGTTTGTATAATACAAATGAATAGTTTTATTCCTAAATACCTGAAGATTCCTGTAATCTGTATATCGATTCTTGCATTCAATCGATTTCTCAAAAACATTACTATATATCCAAGACTTCAATAGGTTTTCATTGATTTCTATTCTCTTTGAGTTACTCTTGATTTACAATGACTTTCAACTGTTTTCATAAATATTATCTATTGAGCTAAATCTATTGAGTAAATATACTTGGAATTCAATTTTAACCAAACAATTTCCCATTCATCTGATTGTAAATATTTTCAAAGAATATTCTGGAAAAGTTTTAGATGACTTTTAGATGATTTTATCAATATATTGATGTTTAATATAAGTACTAAAAATAGAGATATTATTAGCGATGTTTGGCATAAAAATTTTGATTGAAATCTAGATTTCAATTAATGGCGGAAAAGCTTTTGAATTGATATAAAAGGTTTTCATTTATACATTCAGTTGTATTCTATGGTAATTATTATTCAAATATTTTGCAATTAATGTAATCTTGGTATAGATTGGACAGCATTCTAAGTAATTGGTTTTCAAATATTGTGTCAAATTGTGTCAAAACACAACTTATGGCAAGAATTGCGGTAAATATTGCGAAATATTAGAGGTTTTTGTACTCGAATACAGTTTCAGGTATTAATCGAAAGCCACTTATAGTTACAATTATTATCGATATCTATTCACGACTAAACATTAACCATGCTCATTTTCAAATATTATAATCTATCATAACTTTGTTCTCTTTCATTAGTTTAGTTCAATTTGTTGTCAAAAGGTTTTGGAGTATTATTTGAAAATAAATGTTAAAACAATCGAATTAACACTCATTTTAAAAGAGTTGGGTTATTGGAAATTCTCAGAATACTTGGTAAAAATATACAGAACTATATTGAAATACTGAGTAAAATAAAAACAATTTAAAACATAATAAATAAAATACTGGAAAGTGTTTGGTTCAGGTAAAAACCAAACAAATTTAAATAAATTGTAAACCTTATCAAAGGGTACTTTTAAACAAAATTTAAACCGAAAGGAGACTTAAAAAACTATAACGAGAACTGAATTCAATTTAAAATTAGGTATGAGATGAGAGCAGAGATGACCAGTGCTATGGATGAAACAGCGCTGACTGCCAGCGCACCACTCATACAGCCTTGGTTATAATATCTTCTCTTCAATTTGTCCAGAAATCCGTTATTTTTGAGTTTATCAATGCCTTCGTTGAATAATCGGAGCAGACTATCATCTCCTTTCTGTATGGCAATGGCGTATTCCCTCGTATAGTTCACATGCAAGTCGTTAATGACTGTGAGCTCACAGTTCTGGTCCATTGCATACTCGTTGGCAATCGATTCCTATTTGTTATTCAATGAACAAAACATCAATAATTCAATCAATTAATGCAAATATCGTTGAATACCTGAATGAACGCATATTTTGTATTAATAGCTCTTTCGATGCCCTCTCGTCTTGAGTTAACCAAATGTAGGGCATTCCTATAGAGGTATCGCTGCATATCGACGATTGTCTTGTCTCCCGACACACTCATGAATCGGTAGGTCTCACCCTCTCTGAGAGTTCCGTACGCGACCTCTTGCTGTCTGAGTAGGTCTTCAAAAGAGCTGATATTTCCCTTATATTTCTTATTGATAAGAGCCGTCAAATTCGAATTCATGAATGTTGTGGTAAAGTCAACAAAACGGTCTCTCATTACGCTCTTGGTCAAGTCAGCAATTGCAAAGTCAGCTCTCTGCAATCAAGACAAATAATTTTGTTCAACTATTGATCCAAACAGTGATGAGCAAGGTGTTTACATGTATAGGTAAGGCAATAGAATTACTATGTTTTCGATAGACTACTGACAAGGTTGTGAGAGGGGTTAGACACATATCTGACCTTCAGTTATATTCCAAGAGTGAATACCTGAGAGTTCAGTTAAAGTTTGTCAAAAGGAGTTCAGGAGTGACTGAAAGTTCATAGACTTAGGTTTAAGCGCTTTTTGAGCCAAACTCTGTATGGTTTGGAAGGGTAAGGGAGGACAGCTCTCTTGATATCCACTTCCGTTTATACCAGTGATGGCTACGTTATAGTCAGTTTATATCAGTGTGTATTTATTTGCTTTGACTGTATTCTTGTGAAGTCAAGATTTTAGTGGATTTAGTCGCGACTTATTTATTATATATTTTATCGACAAATGAATTGATTATTAAATTATTAATAGTTTTGATTTGAATCGTGTTTTGAATTGAATTGTGATTTGAGTTAAATTTATTGAATTGTATTGAATTGAACTGTGAATGACCTTTGAGTTGAGGGGAGCCCTAGGGTTCGAATTTTGAGACCTGGGGTTCGCCTTCATTACTACTAATAAGCTAGGTAAGTGGATATGGCTGCAAATATTAGAATTTTTAAAGATTTTGAATGAATAGTAAAAAAGGCACAGAATGAATACAAAAGGAAGTAATTACAGTATATTACATGCTGCAAAATATATTCTTATAGCCTTGGTAAATTTAATATTCAAAAATTAATATA
>JAQIWF010002046.1:0-10066 GCA_034694965.1 Ceratozetes gracilis
GAGAGAGAAAGAGGGAGGGAGAGATAGAGGGAGAGAGAGAGAGAGAGAGAGAGAGAGAGAGATCAACGTTCTTATGATTTATTCATTTAAGATATTATCTAACAGAATATTCTTGCAATTTATTATACCTGCAAATAACTAATCGTCTGTTTATTCAATAAAGAAATTGCGATTATATTTACCCACAAATAAAAGACTCTTATAATAACTGAAGTGTTTGTTTGAAGAAAAAGCCTATTCTTTGGATAGATTTCCTGATTATCTCACAATTGTGTCGTCAAATAGCATAATAACTGTGGGAATACATAAAAGAGTATTACATTAATAGGATTTCCCAAATTTTTTCCTCGAACTTATTTTTTACACAACAAATAATTTGAGTGAATTTTGTACTAAATTTTCTCAAAGTATTTAAACTTAATGATAGACAGAAAGAGTATATTATATGAAATTATGGTTAATATTCCTCAACTATAAAGACACAAACAGTTAACCTTGTTAAAACCCCTGGTGTTAGTAGAAAACTTAAATAACCCTGATTAAACCAGTACATCCTCTACTGGCATCTAGTGCTTCAAAAGCGGAGTAGAAAGAGGAGTGTCACCATGGTAATGGTAATACAGGATGGACTACATCATCACAATAGAGTGGTTGAACGCATGCACTCTAGTGCTGAGCCCTTGGCTTAAATGATTTAAGAGAGAAAGTAGTTGTTATTGACTCTCACTTCGCACAGAATGGCTATAAGACAATGTCATATAAAACTGTTCGGATCATAATTATGTGAAATTGAACACAAGTGGATCATAGTTTATAAATAAAAGTGTACCTGATCAGTGATCACATTTTTCTAAAGATGGTGTTCAATACAAAAATGTTGTTTATATTTATATTTGTAGTTATTGTGCCTAATGTTGTGGTGTGTTATAGCCAGGGTGCTCCAACCAGTGCACGTGTTTGCAACGGTATGGTGCCAGGCCATGGTCATGATCCACAAACAAGTCCAGCACCCTACACCATTAATGCAGTGCCCACAAACAATGGTCGGTCCATTTCGGTGTCAATTTCAGCGAATACCGGCCACTCCTTTACAGGGTTTATGCTCCAGGCCAGAAATGCTGTTAATAGAAATACAATCTTAGAGGGTGTTTTCACCGAGGATAAACAATCTCAAATTAAGAGTTGCAGTTCCAACAAAGCGGTATGTCCTTGTTTATATGCAAATGTTGACGATAACAAATTGACCAGAATCATTATTAAGCTTTAACAGCCCGCATTAGTCATGATTTCGAGGAAATTATCAGAGATTTAATCATTTTGTTTGATATCAGATTCAATGTCTTCTCATTATCTATTAAATAGGGGTTAGGGTTAGGCATAGTCTCATTCATGAACAACTCATCAACTAAATGGCTCAGGGCTTTATATTGTCTATTAACTAATATTAATTGATAATATCAAACTTGGTCTTAAATTTCTCAATTTCCACAAAATTAATCATCAAATGAATGGAAAGGTTTTCCTCAAAATGTCATAAATTTCTGTAATTACTTGAAATCCTTTTAATCTTTTTTTTCCAAAACCAAAGAAAAGTTGAAAACAATTTTGAATTCGGAAAAAAAGTCCAAAAAATATTTAATTTTAATGAATAGAAAAATAATAAAAATAACAATTAATTAAAGACTTCTAGCAATAGAGGAAAATATGGGACAAAACCTAATGACTGAAAGACTCGTTTGAATGAAGAGATGACTTGAAGTCAAAAAATCTCTTCAATCATACGATTGGTTGAAAGCCATTGAATTGAATTTAATTATTAATAATTCATTTGAAAATAAATTACATAAAACACAGACATTATATTCAGTGTTGTTTTGAAAGGAAATCTTCAAAACCTGTTAATTAATTCAAAGACAATTGAATAACAAGTTTCAAGAATTAAATTAATATTTTCTTTTATTTTTCAACTCATCTTAGAATGTATTAACACATAGAAGTGGATTACAGAAGTCAAGGGTTGAGTCGGTTTGGACACCTCCCGACTCATACATGGGGGAAGTGGTCTTCAGAGTGACATTTGTTGAATTCAAAGACACCTATTGGGTGGAACAGGACTCCAATGTGTTTAGGATTAGAAACGGAAGGGTTGTCGACAAGTTTACAAATGCAGAAGAAGTTAATAATAATGATGTGAATATTGACAACAGTCAGCGAGAGGACCAACAGTCCATTCCCGCCAACGGCCAGAAAAGATCAAATGTTGCCCTAAACTATAAAATATGTGAAACTAAATTGTGCCTCGGATTGGGTCAGACAGACAACTGTGTGGCCACAAAGTCTTGTGAATTACTCCTCGCAGGTAATCATAATAATACAGAAATGAGTGAATACTTTAGTGAGAATTCCATTGCTTTCATTTAATGAATTATTGTGTAAAATGTACTAGATAGATGCACAACCCAAATTCAACCTAACACTTGTGCCTCACATCCTGAGCATATCCTAGGAAAAGCCTTATCTTTCACAGGATACTTAATGTTTTTAACCCGGATTCCATTTTTACTCATCCTTTTTACTAATAATAATCAACTTATAGAGCAGTGGTAGTCATACGGGGATATACTTGAGATCTGAGATTTGTCAAAATACCCCTGAGTTTTGAGTTAGATGGCGACCCCTGTTATAAAGTAACACGAGTTTTATCTAGTTTACATTTATTAAAACACTTTATTTTATTGAAAACTTGGATTTTTGATTCATTAGACAAATAACTTAACTAATCAAACAAAAAATGAACCAGACACAATTGATCTAAATACTAACATAGCACCTGGATATTGATTTACATAACAAAATACTCCATAAAAATACATTTATTTGTTCAGAAATTCTGTTGAGGAAAGAATTCATTTCTTTTATACAATTTATTGATTTTATTATTCATCCAAAAGGAGGTTATGTTAACAAAGAAGAAGGACTCACAGAATTCGAATTGTCAGCCGTTCCCAGAGGGGGCAGTCATCTGAGCAAATACTATTCGATGGCCTTTTCAAGTGATGACAAAATGGGTGACGATTTGGTCACTGATTGTTACATAACATCGGAGGGAAAGGTTAAAGTGGGGACCAGTCTTAATAACGGCAAAAAAAATCAAATTAACGATGAATTCAAGGATTCCTTGAATTCAATACAAACGAGTGCTACGAATGGGATTGTTATGTGTAAGTGGAAGTCCAACAGAAAGAGGACAGTCAAGGGAAAGGAGTGGGATATGTTAGACAAAAGATACCACATTCTCCTGGCTATGGGAGACCTTGAAGATGATACTGGAACCAAAATATATCACAGCAAAAAACTCTTCTCCAATAAACCCATAGCTCTGGAACAGGTCGGAGCAGTGACTGTCTCTGATCCCACCTATTTGGTCAGAATTCATGGTAAACACCCTTTTATTACTCATTATTACTCATTAAACATATATTTCAAATCAATTTTGTTTTGAAATTTTTAGAATACTTATTATTTTTGAATAATTACTAAAATTATAATTAAATGCAATAATCTGTTTAATATGGTGTTTGAAGGCCAGACAGTCAGCGAAATGCACTTACTAGGGGATAAATGATCATGAAACTCAAGGAACTCAGTGAAAATTAGCATGCTCATTCATTTCTGTGTGTTGAACACAATGGTGTTATTTATTTTTGCTAATGGCCATGTCTTCGGCCGTAATCTTGGTCTCAAAAATCTACTTTGAGAACGTGTAAGAAGGCTCTAAAGCTTAAATTGAAAGATTAAATTTCTAACTTTAATCAGACAAAAGTGAGTTTAAAAACAATACTCAAAGTGAATCAAACATTTATTCATATTCAAAAATAATGCATAAACTGTTAAGAATGTAAATAATACATGTGAATATGATGAGCCAGTTCAAATAAAGTGTTAAATATTGTAACTGACTAATAAATAAATGAATAAACTCTTGAATTTGAGTAAATGTTTGAGTATTGTTTTTAAACTGACTTTTGTCTGATTAAAGTTAAATTATTTATTTCAGAGAGAGAGAGGGAGAGAGAGAGAGGGAGAGAGAGAGAGAGAGGGAGAGAGAGAGAGAGGGAGGGAGAGAGAAAGAGAAAAATGTAAGCGCAAAGTAATTGTCTCGAAGGGCGTCACCCGATCTTTCAGATACTGTAAGGAAGAGAGACAGCGATCCGTTACGGCTATAACTGTAATGAAAGACTTTGATGGAAGTGAAGGCAGAAAGAGATCGAAAGCAAAGCCAAATGTATGTAAAGAAATGTAAGCTCAGAGAGAAGAGCAACGAAAGTGTTTAGTAATAGTTAACATCAGAATAGTGTACAATAGTGTGTATAACCCATTAGATTATTGCCGAAAGAGTATAAAACAACAGCAAATACCTAATGCTTTCACACACCGAAAGATTTTAGCTCTCATGTGATATTCACTCACATTCTTCTCTATATAGCTCTCAAAAATGTCTCTGTCTTTTAGCTCCGGGAGTGTAGGATAGCTGTCGCACCAGAAATGATGCGATTTTAATGCATCCTTTCTCTTCTCTTTCCATACATTTTCCCTTCTTTTCATTTTTTATGAATCTTTATATCGTCGGCAAAACTCATAAAAAATTAGAGACAAAAATAAAGAGAAAGAGTAAATAGTTATATGGGTTCCGGTCTAATGCAAGAAAACTTATCAATGCATCTCTTGTGCAGTTATCATGAGTTGAACTCAATGTAATTCAGACATTACTACATCAGTCCTTCATTGCAGCAAAGGTCATCCCGCATGCAATCCTACAAATGCAAGATAATTTACTAGCATTCAGGAACTGAGTTAATTGTGAACAGTGAGGGGTTAATTTGCTCTTTAGTAAACACTCCTTATTTATTCACACATTTTTATTGATTTTTTGTATTTTATTTCTAATTTTTTTTATAACTTTTGAAAACATCAAAGTTTGTTATATATAGAGAGAGAGAGACTTATTTAAAGGACTGCTTTTGTAGTCTCTTTTCGTATTTCTTTTTTGTCTCATAATATCTGACAATATTTTGTTGAACAGAATCGACAGATTTAGGGGACATTACATAGGAATACAAATCTATGATTTGGTAAAAGGAGGAAAGGGATCAGTTATTTTCGTTTGAGATATATTTTTGGTTTAAATTCACATCTAATTGATTGACATTAAAAGACGTGAATTAAACTGAATCGAAATTAGAGGCAAAAATTGAATTTTCAATTATATAATAGTTTTTATATTAATTTAAAACATTAAAAAATGACTTAAAAATTAAATTGAAATATATTTCTCGTCAACAATAAATCAAATGAGAAATAAATATATATTTCTTACAAGAAATACAATTTAATGTCAGTCTAGAGGGGAGTGAAAACCCATTGGAAGCGTAAAATCCATAAAATAATAAAACCTAAAACAATAAATCACACGAAAAATAAGAGTTTTAATGCAATAAAGAGAAAAATAGTATAAGTTTTCTATTCTTTTGCATAAAAAATAGTTTAAATTATTAATCGGATGAAAAAATTGTTAAATTTCTTTGAATTTCTTGAAACACGAGTACAAAACACTTGTGTTTTGTTTCTATACCCGAAACACACATTTGATTAGAGAAACGTTTGAGAAGAACAAGATGAAAAATCTGAAAATTTTAACAAGAAAACAATTCCCTGAGAGCCAATCAATTTACATTACCGTCAGTAAAACTTCCGCACTGTTCCACTTGTGTTATGCAAAATAAATATAATAAATAGGTATTTGTTTTTCTTCTTTTATCTCTACTATAAATTCATTTTATTTTATTCTTCTCTCAGACTATTTCCCATTTGATATGAAAGCAAAAGTCAATTCCTTTTCGCAATACTTTTGTGACATTTTTCTCTTTTTCAGACCATTTGTATTTATTTTGTGCCAAAAATATTTTATCAGTTTTTAGCGCCAGAAATGACACTCACTTGCAATACATTGCAATTTGTTTGCACTGAAAGACTCGTAGCTGTGATTCATACTATGCTTACATTTCAAGAATTTTTTCGAGTCTATAGTTTAAGTTTCTTTTGTCTTTTTTTTATTATAAACAATACATATGACACACATTTTTCGATTTTATATAAGAGGAATTCAAATACAATATGACCGTGCTACCTACCTTAAAAAGCTACCTCTTATTAAAGTTCTAATCATAAACTCACCTTTTCACAAATAAATATATCAAATAAATACATAAATTATTGAACAGCAATATTAAAGAAATTAATAACTAATAGTTAATTCAAATCCTAGAACCCATCAAATTAACTAATTTGTATGGCTATTGGGTTATTGGGTGTCGGTATTATTCCTCTCGTTATTAGAAACAAATAGACATACAGTGATGTTCAGTTATAATCTGAACCTCTAAATAGAGCGTTTTATACATCGGTAATACGGTATTTATAGTCAAAAGAGAAAAAGATATGAAATCATGAAATCTGCGAAACATTTGCTGTCAAAGCATTAAATTGTTTGCCATTCGCTGAGGTTTACAAACCATATATACAGTGATATTATTCTCTGTATGTCCACTGGTTTTCCTATTTATATCTTTTTTATTCTTTCTTATAGGGGGACAAAGGGAGGCCCAACCAAAATTCCTCATCCTTATGATTTGGAAATTGAAAATACACCCCAAGATTTTTAAAATTTGTATACAAAGATACTAGGGCCAATCCTCCCATTTTATCTAGATTAAAATGTGGCCATTAACTTATCTTAGATCCCCTAGCATTTTTATCCTTGGGCATCAATGGTCTTATTTTCAATAATAATAAAATTGGGTTTTTAAACACATATCAGTCTTAATGTAAAATCAATAGACTATTGAAAAGTTATATCTTTTCGTTAAATTAATTTTCAATTGATTTATGAAAACTCTTAAGCTTTTCATTGATTACACAATTTGTTAACATTGATAGTGTGTCTGACTATCACTTGTCACACAAACTTGAGCTCTGAATCGCACAATAATTAATGTAAATGAAAAAATAGATAACTTTGTGGAAAATGGGTATTATTTTATGAATGAGAGAACAAAAACAAAGTTGAGTACAAATCGGTAATTATAAGTCTCGACTCAATGATTAATTTGAAGAAATTTTGAAATGTTCTCAAATTATATTTAATGTCTTTGAAAAGTGAATGACTATAACTATAAAAATGGTAAAAAAGATTTATTCCTCAGATTATTGGCATAAAATATAAATTCTAAGGTTTATTATTTCTAAATTAGAGTACGATTTATGCGAACATAAAAATTGATGTCTTTCTAGACTATGGGAGTGGTTGTCATAAAGGATAGGCAATAATATTGAGCGCATATTATATGGTTTTAAATAGCAATCGAAGCGTTGGATATTGTCTAACAAATATGGCATTTGTTAGAAGTGATGTGAACGACATAACACCAAATATGATTAATAGACAACTTTTTTCACTAAAATAACACTTTCACTAATAAATTAGTTACACGAGCATCAAATGTTCAATTTTATCCATCTCACATTATTTGAAATGGCCAACATGGCTTAATTTGCCTTAATTCAAATAGAGAAAAGAGTAAGGTAATCCTTTAATTTTCCATTTGAAGTGCAATTTTCTCAAGTTTTTTATTAACTTAATGTTATTTCATAACCAGGAGTAGCCAACCACTCGAAACTAGAGGATTCAAATGGAACCAATAATATAATCCCTAGGGTTTCGTAAGGGATTCGGGATCCCTAGAAAATGTTCGGAAGTGACAAGGGAATCCCTAGCAAGATTTCAATCCAGATTTTAGTCCCTAATAGTCCCTGGCAGGGAGTGAATTCACATGAAGCCAGGGGTGACCATCCAACTTGATGGTCAGGGGGGTGGGGGTGGTTTTTGAGTCTTATTCTATGTAGAGTTCAGTATTTCTCTTAACGGATTTAGTGCGTAATTTTCTGGAGGCGAACAAAGTCTTGTGGTTTCACCCAGCCTCAAATCTAGGGCGGGGGGGGGGGTTGCCTGAGCTAAAACTTAAGAGTTTTTATGCTAAACCACCTTGCGTATCCTGATGATCATGGAGAGTGTGAAGCAAAAGAAGAGGTGAGAGCTCATCACACAACCGACCAAATTGTAAATTTCTCAAATCTAATGTCAAATATGAAAGAAATATATTAAGAATTGTGTCTAAAATTGTGGAACAGAAATGGGAAAATGTGAAGTAAATGATCCCTGAATGTGATTTGTTGTGATACTCACAATCACTTTATTTTTGTAGTCCTCTCTTCTATTTATAGACATAACTTTCTTTCTTTTCTTCTCGGCTCTGGTCCTAACATTACACAAACCTTTTTATAATGAAAATAATATTTTTCAGTAAAGAATAGATTTATACCGGGTGATAAGAAAAGAACCGGTCTCTATTGTAGGGTTTGTGCCTTCGAAGGTACAAATTTCAAAAGTAAAATTACATGATGTGTGATCTGATACCAGATTGTCACTGACACCAGGTTGACACCCATCTCTGACTGACTTTCCATAACTTATGTGTTAATGACTTATACTGTGATATGACTTCTATGAGTTGATATTGAATTGTGTTATGACTTTCAGTAATATTCCTAATGATCTCATGTATTCAATGTTTTAATGTGATAACCAGTGTCACGACTGGAGCCACCAGTCGTGCTCTTGTAAACTATATAAGATATTGTATTCTTATTAAACGTCTCAGTCTTATGTTTTCCCCTTTGAATCCGTTCAGTACGTTGTGTTTTAGTTGTAGTTTTAGTTAGTGTATTGGAGTCGTGCCATAGGCCGGTCGAAACCCAAGTAGTCCTACAGAGGATCAGCTGGTACTGCGGTACCCCTTGCCAGCCCCGCGTAGACGCTTGTCCCAGAGATATAAGACTGCCGCGCTGTGGTGTCCCTCCGGTAAGCATTCTTTGGGAAAGGCGTGCTTGACAGCACCTTCGGGACGAATCACCCCGTTGCCCCATAGAGGTTGAAGTCTGTGTGTTCGTGTGCTCACACAAGGCAACAGTACCCGAGGATTGAGCGAACTGGTCCCAAGACAACTTGGCAGTGAGCAACAGATCGGATCGTTAATCACTGTTACGAGGTGACCCATAATTCCTGGCAGTGGTGACAGCCGAGTTACAGTGAGTATAACACAAGGTTGTACGACAGTCTGAGGTGTTGGGCCTGAATCCCAGCTGGCGTCCGCAAATACGAGAAACTAGAAGGTGAAAGTCCTTCCGAACCACTCACACCGAGCCTCGCGCTCTTGAACAGAATCCAAAGAACCTGTTAGTGCAACATCGATAGCCAGATCCGGACAGCTGACAAAAGAGCACCAAACCATGCGTGTCATTTGAACATGCAAGTCGATAGTACTTTTTAAGACAAATTCATCATACAAGTGAATTTTTAGTAAATATTTCAGCATATATTGAAACAATTTTTTCAAGACAAATTTTGAAGTCAATTTGTTCCTAAACTACACATCATAGAGATTTGTAAATTAGACCGTTGAATTTGTTATGAAAAATACTATCGTCTGGCATGCTTAAATGACACACATCAAGTACTTTTATTTTTGAGATTTGAATCCTCGGAGGCACAAACCCTACAATAGAGACCGGTTTCTTTTCTTATCACCCGGTATATCTATGCCATAGATTCTATGGCATAGAAGTCGAGTTCATATACAGTCCAATCTCGATTTAAGAGAATGAAAGCATATTTTGTAACCCCTTCTTTTCCTACCCCCAATTTGGATGGTGATCACTTATAAATGTTCTTAACTGTTAAAATGTTTCAATAATTTATGCAAATTTATTTTTTTTGTCAATTATTTGAATGATTTTATACTTAAAACGTAAAGAAATCAGATTTTAAATTGTTTTATTTATTTTTTCTTCAAAAATTATCCAAAGTTTACAGTTTTGTAAATTTTCTCTTAAAGTGAATTTCATTTATATGACGCGTTCAGTAAATTACAGTCTCTTAAACCGAAATTTC
>JAQIWF010002047.1:0-10063 GCA_034694965.1 Ceratozetes gracilis
AATGTAGTTTTGAGGCTTATTTTTCTGTCATTGTTTCTGTTTGTTTATATTTTGGATCAAAAGCTGTTTACCCTTTATAAAGAGCTCACAAAATCCTGATCACAACAAACCAGTATAATACGTGCTAGATAAAAGCACGTATTATACTGTTTGTTGTGATCAGGATTTTGTGAGCTCTTTATACATGTGTTGTGAGCTATTCATATAAGACATGTATAAATGGTCACAATTGATCCCCTCTTGGAAATACACATTTGGATTAAGTTTTGGTACTTTTTAAAACTATAAACTCATTTACTTTATTGTATGAAAAGACTACAAATAATTTGCTAATTATTAATGAAATAATCGCTGATTCATGGCTTAAGATCTTTATTCATAGTTTTGTTGCAAAACTTGACATTCGGTTCATTTTGACCACAATTTTATATATTATTAATTAATTGATACATATTTTGATTAAATAATGGATCGTTTACTACGATTGGGCGGTGGTTTGGGTAGTCTGGGACAGGTATGTCATAGTTTTAACCGTATTTGTTGCCAAATGTTAACCAATTTGTTGTATGAAAGGGTGCGGCGCCGTCCGACGGCCCAGTGGTGGACACTGCAGAACAGGTCTATATTTCATCGCTGGCTCTCTTGAAAATGCTTAAACACGGGAGGGCTGGCGTTCCCATGGAAGTGATGGGTCTTATGTTAGGGGAGTTCGTCGATGACTATACCGTTCGTGTGATCGATGTCTTCGCAATGCCTCAGTCGGGAACTGTATGTCATTCTTCAGATTCACTCAATTTTATGCCATATGTCTGTCCCCATAACAGGGCGTTAGTGTTGAGGCCGTGGATCCTGTATTTCAGGCAAAGATGTTGGATATGTTGAAACAGACGGGAAGACCAGAGATGGTGGTCGGGTGGTATCACTCACATCCAGGCTTCGGTTGTTGGCTGTCCGGCGTTGATATCAATACCCAACAGAGTTTCGAAGCGCTGTCGGAGAGGGCTGTGGCCGTTGTTATCGATCCGATCCAATCAGTGAAAGGGAAAGTAGTGATCGACGCCTTCCGTCTGATAAACCCAAATATGATGGTCTTGGGTCAGGAGCCCCGACAGACGACTAGCAATTTGGGTCATCTGAATAAGCCCTCCATTCAGGCACTGATCCATGGATTGAATCGACACTACTATTCAATTGCAATAAATTACCGAAAGAACGAATTGGAACAGAAAATGCTTCTCAATCTGCATAAGAAGAGTTGGATCGACGGCCTTATGCTTGAGAACTACGACCAGCACTGCTCTACTAATGAGAAGACTGTTATCGATATGTTAGAGTTGGCCAAAGCCTACAACAAAGCGGTCGAAGAAGAGGACAAACTGACAGCCGAACAGTTGGCCATTAAGAATGTGGGCAAACAGGACCCCAAAAGACATCTCGAGGAGAACGTCGACGTCCTTATGACTAATAATATCGTTCAGTGTTTGGGAGCTATGCTTTCGACGGTTGTCTTCAAATAAACTTCATTTCAATTCATTTATTAATAAAATTTTTAATTTATATTAATTTGATTACCATTTCGTGTATTAATTGCTTAAAATATCTTTAATTGCAATCAAAGCTGAATACAAATCGATTGAAAAATGAATTTATTTTTAGATAAAAATTTAAAGTTTTGATGAATAATAGATATAAGAAATTTCAAATATAATGCTTTTTAATGACTATAATTTGGGAAATCGGGGCAAATGTTAACAAAAATATAAAAGGACTCAGAGTATGTTATAGTGACCTACGTTTGGGTTAACATATTGAGGAGGAGCTCCTACCATACCATTCATTGGATGCATTTGTCCCGCATTTGGTTGGAACGCCATTTGATAGGGTGAGGATTGCGGTGCCATTTGTTGAGGCATTTGTTGAGACATTTGTGGCATTTGTTGAGACATTTGTGGTATTTGTTGGGAATTTACTGGAAATTGTTGAGAAATTACAGGTATTTGTTGGGAAAATACCGGCATTTGTTGGGAAACTGGCATTTGTTGGGCCGGCATATTGGGGTGACTATACATTTGAGTTGTTTGTTGTGAAGGAATTGCACTGAATTGCGGAACACCAGCATATGTTTGAGGAGGTTGTTGGGGAACTCCTCCATAATAGGGAGTGTTCATCATTGCAAAGCTCTCTTTCATTAAGGAATGGTATAAATTGAGAGCAGAGTTCAACTGATGGTTGGCTGCCGTAAGTGCCGCGTGTTTTTTATCAACGCGTTCCAACTCCTGGTCAATAAGTGGAGCCATAGATGTGCACTGCTCTGTAGGTCATCCATAAGTTAGTCTATATTATTATCACAACATTCTATACCTTCGAGTACTAGAAGTTCTTCTGAATCAGACTTATCGCCACTGGGGTCGGCCTCATGGATCATATGGAGGAGTCGTTCAATCTTTTCCTCATTAATAGTGACCACTTCGGGCTCTTTTTCCATAACCTTTACTTTGATTTCTTCACTGAACTGCACTTTTTTCTCATTCGGTTTGACTGAAAAGAAGTTAAAATTAAAAACATTTCAAACTTTGGTCTCATTCTCACCAATAACATCAGGTTCAGCTTCGAGATCAGAGGTCACAAAATTAGACGGAAAGAGACCCTCTCCTCTATGGTTGGAGCCCTTCCACCAGTTTGTATCACTACATAAACAAACAATGAAATAATGATAATATTATTGACAATCGTTTCATACCTATTGTCCGAAACAATTATGATTTCTCCCGATTTGAAGGTTAATTCATTGTCTTCTGCGGCTTCGAAGTCGTAGAGGGCTCTTACTTTAATCGGTTCCTTTTCGGGAACTAATGGGTTCTTCGGGGCAGAAGTCGTTGTAATGGAATCGGTATTAAAAGTAGGATAAAGACTATTGACTTTTGTTGAGTTGGAGTTCAGTTTAATCGAAGTGTTCGGCGAATTAGAGTTCTCCTTAAGACTGGCTTCGATGGCCTTAGCGATATCTTCTTCTTCTTGAGAACTGGTCACTACATCAGGATTTTTAGGCAATTGTGTCGACTTTTTCGGCGGATCTGACGAATTGAAATCCATTCCTTCGCTCTTGAGTTTAGTATAGAGGGCTGGGATTAGACTTAATTGGGGGTCAGTTTTAAAGTCCTGAGTCGCCCACTTCTTAATCAAAAGACGCAGTTTTTCGCACACTTTTGGATGTGATTTACTCAACAATTTACGGATTTCAGACTCAAAATCTCGGGAACAGACCTAAACATTGGACCAAATTATATGAGTCCACAAAATAATAGTCTTTCATTTGAGACAATGATATTTAAAACAAAGAAATAGTGAATACAAGAGGAATGACAAACAATTTTGTGTAAAAATAGGCGTAAATTAAAAGATTAATGAATTTTGATTAGTATTTACCTCCAAATGAAAGATTTTGCCACAATTGCTGACACAGGCGTCCAATAACTGAAGAATATAAACAAAAAAGTAATTAATTTGTGGTTAAAATGTATTGAAGTGAAGAAAAGGTGATTTCAAAATATTTATGCAATGAATGAGTCATTCATTCATATTATTGTTGTCTTACAGTAAGTGATTGCATGACAACAGTTGGCAGCGAATGGTTGAGCCGTCGAACCACTGCTCGCATACACTCTTTGGGGCCGTTCTGTTCTGTGCCCACTCTGTCCACAATCTCCATAATTAGAGCCCAGTCTTCGGCCGTATTGGTCTCAGAAGTGGCCTTTTCTGTGACACCAATTGTGAGATAAATGGAGGAAAAGGTGTGAAGGAGTCAATTATTACCGACTAATTGGTCGAAGAGAGTGTTGGCTGAGAACAAACCCATCATTTGTTTGAATATAATAAACGACTGATTAGTCAAATAATTAGAGAAGAGTTAGCTTTGAGTCAAATATACTGTCAATAGATATGTCGTCTCATAGCTTATCGTCTGATTAAATGCCGTTTCCATAGAAACTCTGGTTTTGTTGAATCGATGAGTTTATGCTCTCATTGTGTTGTTTACAGACAATCATATGTTTGAGAGCAATGTTTTGCCCTTTAATTGATGATTTAAATCAACAATTTTATGCTTTTAGTACTTTTAAAACCCTTTTAAAGCTTTATTTGCATTCATTTATATATCGTTTTATTTGCTTTTGATTTGAGTTTTATTCAAAACAAGTTTAGTATTTGACATAAATAATGAAATATCGGCTCAAATCAAGTGAGGATCAGATGATGTCATCGCTAACTGATTACAAGTATTGGTCACTTGTATTGTGTGTCACATGTATTAAACTTCTTCTGATACCTTCTTAGTGAGTAATAAGAAGACCAAAACCTAGTGATCACTAATTGTCTTAACTATTCTTCAAGCTTTTCAACTGATTTTGAAGTTCATCGCAATTGGCTGTCAATTACCCATAACTTACCGATTAGTCAATGGTATTATGAGGTATAGTTATCATACATTTACTGATAACTCATATTTAAACTCTTGATTTGTGGAATAGTCGACATCTGAGTGGACACTGGATTACCCGCCTCTGTTTGCGTGGTTTGAGTTATTGCTCGCAAAGTTTGCCCACTATTTTGATTCCAAGATGTTGACAATCACTGAAAAGGGATATATTAGCGACAAAACTATTCTTTTCCAGCGATTGACTGTAATTGTCAGCGACTTTGTCTACTTTTATGCTGTCCTTCAGTGGTGTCAAATCATTGCTAAACTGAAGACACGTTTCGGCAAACAGTCAATGAATGACCAGTGGTTTCATCCGAATGTGATATTGTCCATGCTCTTTCTATGGAATCCGGGACTTCTTATTGTGGATCACATCCACTTCCAATACAATGGGATATTAAGTGGAATAATGCTGTTATCGATGGCAAGGATTATGCAAAAGCGTGAAGTGGAGGCTTCCCTTTGGTTTGCAATCCTTCTCAATATGAAACACATTTACGTTTATATGAGTCCCGCGTTTTTCGTATATCTTCTACGAAATTATTGCTTCGATCGACACATGAATTTCAAAGTAAGAAACTTCGCCAAACTCTCCCTAACCGTTGCGCTCGTGTTCTTCGTATCTTTTGGTCCATTCCTTCTTTTGGGACAAATGAATCAATTGATTTCCCGGTTATTTCCGTTTAAACGGGGGTTAAGTCATGCCTATTGGGCGCCAAACTTTTGGGCACTTTATAACAGTTTGGATAAAGTTTTGAGTATTGTTTTGAAGACCGGTGTCAAAGGAAATGCAACGATGACTGGGGGTCTCGTCCAACAGTACGAACATCTATTCCTTCCGAACATCACTCCTTTTGTCACATTTTTATTAGTGATTCTCTCGATTTTGGTAAGTATTGCCTAAAATAAGTTTGAATTTATTTATTTATTTAATTCTTATTCTTAGCCATCGATTAATATGTTGTGGAGAAGGAGTTATCAAAACTTTTCGCAAATACTATTCATTCGATGTGTAGTGATGTGTGCCTTCAGTTCATACATGTTTGGATGGCATGTCCACGAAAAGGCCATACTATTGATAACTATACCCCTCACACCGTTAGCACTGATCAGCAAAAGTGATGCCAAACATTTCAATATGATTTCAATTGTCGGCAACTATTCGTTGTTTCCTCTTCTCTATAAAGAGGGCGAAACTCTAACTAAAATTCTGTTACTAATTATTTATTCGGTTTATTCACTCAAAAGTCTAGAAATACATCACAAAACTCTTATCAATAGATTTGAAAACAAATCACTTTTTTGTTTCCCATCAATGAATTTTTTAGAATCTATTTATTTGATTGGTTTGGTATTCGTTCAAATGATTTATTCATTCTGTCCTCTATTGAGTGTCTGTCAGAGATACCCATTCGTGCCTTTAATGACAACTTCATTATATTGTAGTTTAGGTTTAATTTATTGTTATATAAATTTTTTCAGAAATTTACAACACATTAAGGGATAAAAACATTTATGAATTGATTGATGAAAATATGATTTAATTTATTGTTGATGTTATGCCAAAAAAGACTATTCTCTATGAGATCTCAATAAAGATATTTTGGATTTGACTTCAATACTGTTGATAGCCTTTCCTTCGAACTCGATTTATAACGTTATATAAAATGATAGCAAAAATCTTAAAGAAGAAGAAAACTTAGAATTTACACAAACATTAAATATTTAATACCATAAACAGTTGAAGACTAGCGATTGGAACTGTAGACCATCGATAGCCTACTTGTCCCATAAGATAACCTCCCAGTGCTGGGCCTATCGCAGATCTAAATAAAAGGAATAATAATTGAGATTTGAAGTCATAATTTAAGAAATATCTTTTGATTCGTACCCCAAAGCAAAAGAAGACGAATAAATGCCGGACACGACTGCATAGGTTGAGACACTGTCTGGATATCCACTTTTTCTATCAAACATTTATTTAAGTTAATTTTAATTCAATATTATTAATATTTGTATGGCTTACAGAGTTTGACGCAATCCTTGAATAAAGCTTCCGACAAACTGTCCGCCCATTCCCAGTCCTAGCAATACCTGACCAATGATTACTAGCCATAGCTTTCTGAGATCAAACAATTTGTTAATTCGTTGTTGAATTAGTAAATTATTAAATAACTAACGATTCAATTGGGAAGAAAGGTAAGGGTCCCACCACTACGAACGAGAAGAATGAACAAATACACCCAATAAAGCAAAGAGGGTGACAATTCTCCATTTTCTCGGCATAATGGGCCCAAACCTGATTGAATAATGCATATAAAGCTCCGGATATCACAAATATTCCTCCAGTAGTTGAAGGCGACAACTTTTGGATCTGTTAATGAGAAACAATATAACAATTCTTAATAACTGTTGGATTGAATACTAAACTGTTTCCAAATGAAGCTCAAGAGTGGCCTCATTGTAGCCAATAAGTAGAAAACAGTTAACACTAATTAATACATTGAAAGTAACGTTGAAATTACTCAAAACGCTTAAAACACTCGTTCTCTCAACGATTTCCACACTTTCTATCGATTTAAATGTTATTTAGATCTTTGAGTCAATTATTTTTTAATTAATTTTTTTACTTGAATTTGGAAGAAAAAAGTATATAAGAAGAGCTCCCAAAAGAAGAAGGCCTCCCATAACGAAGAAAGGAAGACAAAAGCCAGCACCCATTTGTTCATCACCTAGCTAATTATTTAGAGAGGTATTAAAGTCATTTAAATTAGAGAAATGGTGTGGGAATTACTTGATTAAGAAGACCTCCGATAGCGGGACCAAATATCATACCGACCCCATAACACATCTCAGTTGTGGCCTAAAAGAACTTTATTCTAAATATTGATATTTTATATAAACTTGTATTAACTCACAAAGAGTTTTGAGATATGTTTTGGAAAGTCTATGCAAACAAGAGTCCAGCAACTTGTGAAAAAAGCAGCCACTCCTAGCCCTTCAATAGTTCTGGTTGTCATTCCAATTACTATGAATGGCGTTCCATAGGGTGACCACTGAAGAAATCTATAACATCGTTGAGGATATTAGAATACAAATGAATAGCTTATAAGGGACTGACCCGAAAGAGGCACTGCAAATGCCAGCCACTAACAGTCCCACGACTAGCATAAACTTTGGCGTTAATGGCGGTATCTTTTAGGGAAATAATCATGGTTATTAAATAATTGACAGGTATACAATTGATACCAATTTGCCGAAGACTGTTGCGCCCAAAAACAGTGCGATTTGATATTCAGCTATAATGAGTCCAATCCATGTTTCGGACGCTCCTTGAAGTTTAGCCTATCGTTTATAATAAACTTATTAAAAATTTGGTTTAACTCATATCTTCAATATTAGAATATAGCACTTAGTCCTGCTTATCCAAATTCAAGAGTTTTAACAACCTGGGTATTAACCAGGGTTAGCCATGGGGGGGGGGGGTTTTGCCGGATTACCCCCTGAGGTTTGAGATTTTTCCATATACCCCCCTTCCTGAGGTTTTGAAAATCTTAACATTACGCCTATGGACAAGCACTAGGTCTGTCGAGTTTTTTTTGCCTCAGGGGGGGGGGGTCTCCGAGTTGGATGGCTAACCCTGGTATTAACTATGGATTAAATAATTTTGCTTGTTTGAGGTATGGACAATTGTCATTTGCCAACAGAATAAGTTAAAACAAATAAAAAACAATGAAATGGTAATTACTTCTACGGGGAAGAATGGGGCCAACAACGAGTAAGCACTTCCAACACAGAAATTGCCATAACATAAGAGGAGTATCACAACAATTTGTTTGCCACTGAATGGGATTTTTTGCCAAAATCTGTTGTTGTGATCGTTGTCTTCATTTGATTCCAATTTGACTAAAGTTTGAGATCCTTTTTGAGAAGCATTTACTTGTGGCTCATCCCTGACTCCCATCTCGTTTACACAAATAGTTTGATTAGTTTTCATTTTGATTCACTCAGGAATAGTCTGTAGTGATTGCGGACAATATATTATATAAGATTGTGTGGAAGTGTTCTTTTAAATCATTTCCCTTCAGTGCTATCTTTAATTCAATTAAATATTAATCAGTTAAATATCATTAGTTTTCCATTTTTTATAGTCTCAACACTTGACTTGAAGCAAATCTTGAACTTCATCAACGATGACCAAGGAGGGTATGTATAAAATGACATTTTGTTACTATAGTTAATATTCCCTTGGTAACCCAGAGAGTTTTTACAGACAAAGTAATGTCAGAAACTTTCCGTTCATTTCATACAAGGATTCAAAGTAGGATTACACTTACAAGTTAGTCTAACTTAGTGACTTGGGGACATAGCTAGGGAATATATGTAATAAACTACAATAATTGTATCCCTAGTTATTAGTGAAATTAACCTCTCTTAAACTTTTTCAAGTCATACATTAAAATAGAATAATTAATCTTAAGCTTCATTTGCGAAATATATGATATTGAATGATCTTGATGATACCTCAAATTTTCTTAAGAGTATTATAAAAATATACTCAATAATTATCTCAATTGTGATAACAATGAATACTAATAATAAAAACTAATCAAAATGAGAAAGGTGTAAAAGCGATAACTTAATTGATACAATAGATTTCTTATGCACCCAACCCACTTATATGTGTGTGCACCCAGCGTACTTTTATGCTCCCATAGCACTGATAAAATGCCCCGATAAAGTATCTCAATAAATTGTTATCTAGTTTAGTTCAACAACTAATTATTTTAGCTATTTTTAGTATGTATTGAAATTTTTTCATTTATTCTTCGTCGAGTGAAAAGTGGGATTATTTCGTTTCAAATTATCTGTGAAAGTATCAATCAATTACACCATTAATACAAATGAAAGGTATTAATGAATAAGAATATAAAACATTGAATATTAAGCATGATTAATTTTTTATCTTCGTTTACATAAAGTTATTAATCGTATCCGAAGTGTGTCTCAAATCAAAGCAATCTTTAATTTTGTCTTTAATTATAGAAATGCAAAGTTTGTGAACTTTGACACAATTAAAGTGCATTTAATGGTAACCAAATCGATAAAACTTAATAACTGAATACAAATTAGAGTTTTGTTTCAGTTTTTTTAATGAAAATAAATGAATAATAAATAATGCGATTCATATGCAGTGAATAAACTATAATAAGTTTTGTGAACCAAAGCACTCGATTTCAAGTTCATCTCTTTGAGCACAACCTAAAGGCTGTGCAGTTTCAAGACATGAGATAGTGTTGGAGAACTTGAATGTGATCATCACAAGACTTTAAATAGATTGAGGCCAGACCTCAATATCCCAGTGACCCACTGACCAATCAGCTCCTTATTGTCATTTCTTAATATTGATTACATCGAATAATTATGCAACAAATCAATTATAATTAAGGCGATTGTCTTTTATCTTACATTCTTTGCCTTTGTTTAACATCTCAACCGACGATTAAGTTTAAAGTTTTATTATATTCTGGTTTTTATTCAAATTTATTAAAACATAAATTATAATATTCTTAAAATTTAATCATT
>JAQIWF010002048.1:0-10062 GCA_034694965.1 Ceratozetes gracilis
ATGATTAATTTATAATAGGTTCAATTACTATTTTCATAAATTTTACCTACATTTTTGTGTCTCTCAATAAAAGAACCGCTCATTAAGAGACAAATTTGCCTTGCACCAATGATTCTCTTATCTAGAGGTCTAACTGTATTTGCAATAATTTCAATAATATTTTCCAGAAAACTGTTTAGAATAAGATTATAGGATATCCTTTGCATTCATTTTATTTATGAAATATGAATAAAATTTGGGAAAAACCAAAAAAGATAACAAAAAATTCAATCAAGAAATCGATCGTTAATTATATACATCTATAAGTGTTTAATAAATAACAATAAAATAGAGAGATATGTAAATAAAGTGAATATAAGTTGAGATAAGGCCAGCGCTGGAAGACTTTTGATGATAATAACCCTGAAATCAAGTGTTCATCGCTTTTACCGCAGATAAGATCCACAACTATTAAAAAATTAGCCCAAAATCTTGAATTTCATATTATCTGTTATACTAATTATGCAAAGAATGGGACATTTCTTCTCTATTTTATAGTCGAAGACAGTGTCGACCACATCTGCAATGTGTTTGCGATGACGGGAGTGCTTATCCATAACCGAAAGCTTATTCTTTTCCCAATTATTTGTGCTCTCATTTTCGACATCAAATTCCAATTCTGCGGCCATTGTTTTGAGGACATTGAAGGGGAGGTCGACTGCAATCACTTCAATGATAGTATTATTTGCGACGAAATTGAGAGCACTCGACAAATGACAGATAATATTATTTTCATGTCTTTTCTTATTCAAGCCATGCATTCGGTCGCAAATGAAAGTCACTCTTATATTCGAAGCTATGGTAGAGGACTGGCTGTAGTTGACATCACCTGTGATTGACTGACTGCCGATCATTTTATTGCTATCACTTCTTGCAATCATCAACTGATCCGATCCATTATTATTGCAAAAACTATTGGATTCATTCTTAAGTGAAGCGACGCTTCGGATAACATACTCTACAATATCGGCCACATTTCCCGCCTTTTTATCGATATGTCGTTCCTTTTCATATGCGAACAACTTTGCGGTCAACTGAACAAAGTTTGATGGGTTAGAGTCGGAGCTCTCCTTCAAAGCAATGGCATAACGAACACTATTTTCCACACAAAAAGCGTGTAATTTGTCGAAATTTTTTTGCAAATCTTCGGCAAAACAAAACACTTTTAGTCCAGAATTCCAGAACTCTTTAGTGACAGAACACAACTCTTTTAGTATTGTGTCTGAGTTTTCATTGAGAGAACAGATGACAACATCTATTATTTCGCCGAAAATAACTTTGTTTTTGTTTTCTTCGTCTAAAATAATTTTCATAATTTTCTCGAATTCAATACTCAAACCGACCGCTCCTTTTGGTTGCAATCGTTTATTCTTAGTCATTGTGTCGAAACTATTGATGAGTTGGTCATAACGACCCCCGACTGCCATAACACTTGACAATTGTCTGGAACTCGACTTCTTATGTTTGATTTCACGATCCAATTGAAAGATAAATCCCGAATACATTACAGACGACGACCCACTCATTACAAAAGAAGGCGATATTCGTATTGAAAATCTGCAGATATTTCCCAACTTTTCAGCAAAGTTTAAGATGAGATCCAATTCTTTAAGAGCTTTTTTGGCCATTTCGAGTGCGTTCTGTTGTTTTGTTCCTTTCTTTCGCATATTATTCTTAATATTAGACAAGAGTTTCTTGACTGAGTCCTGTTCCAAATCTATTAACTGTAAGACACTATTGATTTTAGACTCTTCGACGCACTTCTCTAAAACCTTCTTTCTCTGATCCAATATTCTGAGGGCGAGAGAGGAGTTGACAAATGAAGACTCATTGGAATCTTTGACAATACTTTGTGTGACTTTAATGGAATTGCATTCACCGATACGTCGGATCACTTCGTTGTGCATCTCTTCGTTGACTTCACAATAATTAAGAACTGCTTTAATGAGTTGAATGTGATTTACTTTTAACGTTAGTTTCGATGAATTCAATGCTGGAAATTGATTGACGACATGAGATAAAACACTTAACACTTCTGTATCAGGCATTAAGTGACTGGACTGGCTTAGTGTTGGGGTCACGATATCGAAGGCACACTCCCATAACTCTTTTGGGTGATATCCCATAACTCTTCGCTGACGATAAACCTTTTCGATGGAATACCGCCGGAAATGAGTTATTTTGTTTCGAGCGATATATCGGGCGAACGGCACCCGCAGGTCGTGAGGCAGTGATACTGTGGATCCGTTATTGTCTATCACATAATAGACATCACTTTTGGCATACTTTTGAATGGAATGTTTGGGCACAAGGGTTGGCAGTGAGAGACAGACACCGCAATGGCTTTGCATTACTGACTCTAACATTGAATAAACGTATTGAAAGACTCTTTGTTTGGCAGACAATGAAAACAAATCGCTATTCGTTCGAACAAAAGCCCCGAATTGGTGGTCGTCCACATCGAACACATAGTCTTCGATTTCTGAGGTTTCCTTTTGGAACAATTCATTTAACATATATTTATGTAATTTTGTTCTCGAGTTTTGAACGGCACGTCTGATCACATTCTGTTCCTCTTTCTCCTCCATTTCAGGCGCCGGCAGACACTCGGAAGTAAGTAATTCCGAAGTGGACGGACGTAATGAATAGTCGTGTTGTAATAAACTCCTCAGGAGTTCCACTTCTAAGTCAGTTAAGTATTGATTCACATCTTTGGGTAAAATCGTCTCTTTTTGTCTCAAATTCATCACAACTTTAGTTCTCTCCATAAGTGTCTGAAATGGATACGACATCTCGAAGAATATGATTCCCAGAGAATATATGTCCACTTTTTGAGTATAAAATATTTTATTGGAATTGGTGTCAGCACTAACTGTTAACTCCGGCGCCACATATAAAGGCGTTCCAATTACACCCGTCAGACGAAATTTATCTGATTCTTGGGTCGCATTTATTTGATTCTCTGCATAAGTGGTCATAGAATTGTCTTCTTTGATCAAATATATCTCTTTGGCCAGACCAAAGTCACCAATCTTAACATGGTCATTTACGTCAAGGAATATATTGCCCGGTTTAAGGTCTCTGTGAATCATTCCCTGTTCGTGGATATGAACCAATCCCTCCACTACTTCACGAAAAAGTCTTCTTTTCCTATGAGTATCCGAAGTGAGTCCGTTATCGATGGCATCCCTTAAAGTACTTTTTTCGCATAACTCCATCTGAATATACATGTATTTCTTCGGCGGCCGAACCGGTCTCTCACCACAAGTCTTGTTAATAGAATTATCGGAAATTATTTGCGTCTCTTCTGACTCATTAGTACCACCACTTCCTTCGAAGACTACGTACTGTTCATCGGATGAATTATTTGACACTTTATGTGGAATTGTCACCAGAAAAGAAGTTCCAAAAATATCCTCTTCAGCTTCGAAGTCCACGTCTTCAATAGAAGATGAAGTATCGGAATCGGAATCAGAGGAATCGCTTTCTTTCTTTTCCTTTTCATAAGACTTAGATTTTGGATCAGCTTTTGAACTGATTTGCGTTAAATTATCACCGGTTTTGACGCTCGAACTCTGTTCGCTGTCATCGTTGTCCACATTGTCTTCTGTTTCTATCCAAGATGTGAAATATCGGACAACGTTTTCGTGATTAAGTCGCGACAGAAGATTCACTTCTCTTCTGATCTTTTCATAGAGAGAGTGATTCGAAGGGTTTATAAGAATCTTCTTCAGTGCATAACACCTGCCGTCCAATATATTCTTCACTTTATATACATAACCAAATCCTCCTAAACATTGTTCAAAAAACAATTAATAAGAACCAAAGGAGAGTCAAATGTAGTGCTAACCCTTTCCCAATTCGTCCAATACTTCGAATTCATTCATTAGTCTGGAACTCAATGACGAGGAGACGATTGAATTCAACAAAACCTTATTTTGAGTATTTTTCTCGCAGTTCATGAGTTGTACTGATTGTTCCGCTTTACTATTGAAGTCAATTGGCTTAATCTGATCCGCTTTCGTATAACTGTCCGCAAAGTTGTATTTTTCAGACACAATGAAAGAGTGATTGAGTAGTAAGTCTGGAGACCACCGGCCGTTCTCTTCGCTATCAATACACTTATCGATGAAGTTTTGGAGTTCTTCACTCGAAATATTTCGATTCGACCTAAACCTCAAATCATTGGCGTTTTCAATGAATTTCCAGTCATTACTGATGGCAATAATCAAAAGTCCGAAATCGAAAATGTCTTTCAATTTCAATCGATTAAAATTAGTCGAAATAACATTAGAATTGTTTGCATTCGAGTTCATAGAATTGAGTTCACAATAGATATCAAAGAACTGTTTCTCCAAATAATATCCACTGATTTTAATATCTCCACTAATATTGTCAATGAAAACATTGGTCTCTTTGAGGAACCCGTGCGGACAGTTCTGTTTGTGTAAAAAGTTTAGGATTTCAAGCATTTTCTTCGAGTAATGTCTAATAAGGCGAGTGTTGAAAGGCTGTCCTCTCATCACATTAGCTAAGCTGCAAAGAGAACTGCCATTTATAGGCTCCTGAAGTAAATCGACGACAATATAATCTGATTTGACTGAGAACTGCATCGAAAGGTAACGAATTAGACTCGAGTGACAAATGGATTGCAGTTTAGTCTTGAAAAAGGTCTCGATTTTAGAAATCCTGTTCACAATATCGTCGACATTATTCTCATCGCTTGAATCTAATAAATAATTTCCGAATTTATTTAATCTTAATATCCATTCGGTTATGACATATGTCTGTCCATTCGATAAATCCATTCCTAGATATTCGATGGAATGTTTGAATGTGTTGTGAAAAAGACATTTTCCTCTTTGAATCCGTCGCTCAAAACCATTGAAATCAAAAGCAATGAAAACTAATTCGTGATTCAGAGTACACTTGGAATCACTTGAATGGAAGTTCAAAAGTGTGTCCGAAATGTCTTCACGAGATTCTCTTCTGAAACGCGATTCTTCGAGTAAAGCCATTTGTTTTCGTTGCAACTCTTCCTCCAATTGTTTTCTTCTAATGTCTTCTTTCCTTTGGTTTGACTCCATTTCTCTCTTGAGTTCCAAATTCTTTTCGATTTCGAGTTTAGTTTTATGTGAAATCATTTGGTCGTAAAAACTCTTAACCGGAGGTCTGTTATTAGAGTGAAGGAATTGTCGGACCTCTTCGGCCAAAGCGAATATCATTACTTCTCCTCTCATTCTTTTGGCCAATTCATACAACTTATCCTTTAGTTGATGGCAAAGACTGTCAGCCAAACCCTTAATGTTCTTGAGATTGATCTCATCGGGGATCACATTTGGATACCTTTTACCACATTTGACATAAAGGTCTAACTGAACGTAAACTTCTTGATTCAGTTTAGACATCGATACCATTGGCTTCAGTGTAATCTGGACTTCGATGGGCGACGACTTGTGATGTCCATCGCCTTCGTTAAGACGTGTTTGTCTTAAGTCGAGTAAATCTGAGCCGAAGATGGCCTTAAGTGCACTCAATTCGTCGATTTGTTGCTCATATGTCTCGTTATTTGTCTCCATTCTGTGACTAACGGATTAATCGACAGATTTTTGTTGACTTCATATTTCATTTGAGAAAAAAGTGTCTCATTTTGAATACAATTTAATTGAAAATATTGTGTTTATATGACAGACAGCGAGTCCTCAGTTTTGAACTCTGTTTACGTCACAAACGCTTTCAAAGGCTCACAGAAACACATTTGCATTGATTTCAATGCTTTACTCCAATCAAACACTTTGTCGACAATCATGTGATTCGAGTCTCATATTTAATTTGAAAAGTTGCCACCAAGCACCACCAAGCACTGACCAAGGACCATTCCATTCTTCATTGTCTATATTTACAACCAAATAATATATTATATTTATTGAGCTCTTGTAAGAACATTCTTTTATATTTGTTAGGAGGTATTTTGTACTAGATTGAAAAAGTTAATAGACAATTGACAGGTTTTGGAGGTAATTTTAATACAATATTGGTTACCAATCAAAATTAAATGACCAAATGATCAAATAAAAAATATCTTTAAAATGTTACAATTTGTACAGAAGTCAAACCACTTAATCAATTATTATCCAGGCTCTTACCAAATTGGGTTTAGCCGAAAATTGGGGAAATTTTTATTATATACAGAAGTTTAGAAAAGTATTGATAATAAGTATATATTATCTGTAAATATGAGATACTTTTCTGTTGATTTGTTTTTTATCAAAATATTTAAGGCATTGAATGACAGAAAGAAGAGACAAAACCATAAGAATGATAAAAACAATGAATAGTGTTATCACAAAATTACTGATCGCAACACAAACGCTGTTATTCTTCTCTAACATCAGTTCGTCTTTCGATATCGAACTTAGATTTCGGGGTTCAATGAAATCGATGTCATTGGGAACGACTACTCTAATACCACGAAGCAATCGAATCGGTTCCACTCTGTCTTCATTTGTTTTGTTATATTTATTTATAGTTCTTTTGGCTCTAACTTTGATGTCTTCCTCACTCCGAGTGGATTGACTTCTAATCATTACCTCTTCATTTTCGGGACAGAAGTCTCTGCACTCAAACTTACAAATTTCAATATTGCACTCAAAGTAAACCTCCATTTTCTCGGGAAATCTGAAGGCCTGTATATAAGAAAATGTAGTAACAGACGCATCGTTGACACTCCTGTGTTTCTGCCACTGTCCTAGTAACTTCTTTTTTAGAACACATCCACTTTCATCTGTCAATTGGACAGAATTCCTAACATCTCCGTCGTGTGCGATGCAGTCCTTTATGCGAAGGTCGAAATTGTTTGCTTCGGCACCGATTAGTGACACAGAAAGAGTCAGATCATCTCCTATTCGAACAAAGCCCTGAACAGGTCCAGAATTAAGTCCGTGTCCATATTGGACATCCATAACACTCTCAACAGACTCTCCCCTATAAGTTATGGTTTGAGAATCAAGAATTCCCACATTAACTGAAGTTTGGACCGTCTTATCAAAGACCCCACTCCACGCACATCGCAATCTACGAACGGAATCCCAGATTTCTTGAAATGTGAGCTCATTTTGAAATATTAAAGTATTTTCCAAAACGGTTTCCCCTTTCGAAGAGTATTCATCAATAAGAGTAGTACCGCATCGGTTCAGGTCTAATGTAAATTCAAAGATCATTTGTCCCGAACGGTGTTCTACGAAATGACAGGACGGGTCGTTGTAGTATTCCTTTGCATATATGACACCATCGAAAGGCTTATCATATGTGACCCTCACATTAATAGCCTCTTTGGAACACTTGGCTTCTATTGACTTAATCTTTGGTTTCTCTAAAAGAGGTTTTTGTGGATAAAAGTGAGTAATGAGTGATTGATCTGATCCGCCATCTTTATCATTGCCTCTTTCTGTTCCCCTGTCATAATCTTGATTGTCGTCGTGGAAAGTTTGTGGATACTCTTGTCGTTCATTGTTTTGACTGATAGACCAAACCTTATCGCCATTCATAAGTGAAGGCGCTTTGACCACAAAAAGAGCGGTTGGAGTCGTTTCAACTGGTATTTCAATCGACGGTTTGTCTAATTCTTGATTTTGCATAACTGTATGGATACCAGAATTCTTATGCTTTTCGTTGTTATTATATTTATCAAAAATTTCTGATTGCATTTCTAATGGGATGCCTCCCTGTTGTCGGTCTTCAGATACTTCACTCTTTTTCCTCTGTATGTCGTGTTTAAGAAAGAGTTGACTCCAAAACTGATCCCTCATTTTTCCGTTATTTTCCTGTTTTGATTGATCCGAACCATTTTGATTGTCTTCAGAATCGTATTCCTTGTTATTCTGTTCTCCACGATGAGTGTCCCCCTGTTCAGTCTCTAATCGTGGATATGACTGTCCACTATCGAAAAATAGTTATTAATCGTTTGTGCATTGAAGCACCAAAAAGGTAATATTACTTGGTCAAATCAACATCTTTAGATCCTTGGTTACTGAGGGCTGAACCGATGCTTTCAAATGCTCTTTGAAATTTGGCTGAATATTCCGAATTGTGATTTCCCGGCAAATATGCCAATCCTTCTTCAGTTGCATAGACTTTGAATAACTGAAATCAATTGCAAGAATAAATTCGGTAACAAATCTTAAGATTTGAAAAAATATTTCTCCTGTACTCACAAAACAAACGAAAGTTATATAAAAAGTCCACATTTTGTAATGGAAATGCACTTTAAAGCCAGGAATGGTTTCACTATTGAAAGAAGTGATTGTGACGCTCAACAAGTTTGAAATAAAGCTTTTTTATCGTTCACCACATCTTATAAAATGCTCGGATCGTTGATGAGAGTGACTATAAATTTTAATCGAGTATTGATCTCATCAAACATCAGTTGGAGATTCAAAGTTTTCTTGTCTAAAATGATGCTTCAAATGACCCAATTCTGGGCTCAAACAAACAAAAAGTTGTTTTTTACAAACTATCGATTCATTAGAAAATAGAAACACTGATTGTTGTGAAGAGAAAAATGTTTGTTTAAATGGTCTATAAATATAATGAGTGAGAAATTAACAAATTTCTTCATATGTGGGTGTCTTTTGAGTGATTGTAAATAACTGTTCACTTCTGTTGATTGTATCAAATGCAGAGTTCGGCGACTCATTACATGAGATGCAGACTTAACAGAACGACGTTTTCCTTCTTCCAAACTTTGATTAGACCAAGGTTACCAAAGGGGGAATTGCTAATTATCTGAATCCCCTAACATCAGAAATTTTCAAGAACATCCCTTTTTTGCAGAGATATTGATTTACATTTGTGTACAATAACTAGGTACTACAAGTTTTAACAAAATTTTGCAAACCCGCGCTGATCAACAGTCAAGGAAGAGCTTGTGTGCCCCTATATTAGACTTTCATTTGACAAACCTATTAATAATCTATTCTAACAATTATTCTGATCTCCAAATATATTAAAAGTTTTTTTTATTGCAATAACTGTTGTATCAAAAGATCGATTAAATCTTAGCTTTTTTTACTTCAAGTATTGTTTGATTTGATTTTATCGATGGATAAAAAATAGATCCAAAAGTTATATTAAAAGTGAATTTGTCTGATGAATGATATTTAGTTTTACTTTTGATTGCTCTAAATATACAATTTTTACCAATTGATTGTCAAATTAACGCATATTTCAAGAGTTGTTATTTAAAGAATATTTAAAGAAATTTTTTGATAAAGTTTTTAAAAGAGTAAAATCAGTAAAACTTATTGCATTCTATATAAGATTTAGCATGATTAATTAATTAGCCAAATGGGTCAGAATGGTTTTTTTGGGAGATTTTTAAGGACAAATTATTATAATAATATTATAGTAGCCTTTCAGCCAATGGACTCTTGGCATCGCATTGACCGTATTTCCTGAAATTCACTCACACCTAAAACTAGTGGTACCAGTAGTGTACTAGGGATTTTAATTTTTAACATGGTTCTCATTTGAAATGAGACCTTACTTCACACGATTCGCTACAATAAAAATTTAAATTAAACTGATTTTAACGACTTTTGTAGGAATTTTCTCTCATTTCAGAAAATTTTACAAAATTATTGAGAATTTTTAGGAAATTAAACCATAAATACAAGAAATGATAGCAAAAGAAATAGATCTCAAAAATCATTTTTATTCCGTTTTCGCGTTTTTTGGATATTTTACATAAAATCATAAGAATTTTGATTTAAAAACAGAAATGAATTGAGACTTCATTTGACGACAGAACCACTCCATCTAAAGCTGGACCTCCGCTGCTGAGCGCGATCTGACCGCAGGACCACCTGATCTCCTCCCTCTTCTTCTGCGGCCGCCGCCGGATCTTCTGCCACCTTTTCGGGAGTGACGGGAACGGCTTCTCCTTCCTCTTCCTCTTCTCCTGGATTTGCCACCCGAACTGCCGGATCTTCTTCGGCGACGTCTGGTCTCTAAGACCTCTCCACC
>JAQIWF010002049.1:0-10059 GCA_034694965.1 Ceratozetes gracilis
TGCATAGCAGGGGTGCGATTCACTGATTCACTGCCACTCTCTCTCTCTCTCTCTCTCTTTAGAGCACTTGTCATGAGATGAAAGAATATAATCAGAAAACGCGATATTGATTTCAACTTCACATTCAGTCACTTTTGTTTATCTGTTTGTTATATTGAATATAAAAAGCGCTCAGAATATAAGAAGAGCGCAATATCTTTGGCACTAATATAATCCAATTTCTGTGTTTGCATTTAATATTTACAAAACTTTAATACAATTATATACAGAGTGAGAGAAAAGTGTTTATTCAGTCGTAACACATAATAAGACTAATCTTTGACTTTTCGCACATCCTATCAGTTATTGCATTTGAGATCATATTTTTCTAAACGTGTGCCAAATCTAGTATTGACTGATTTAGTGATGAGCACAGCCATAACAAACACAATGAGCTCTGGTTATAACAAAAACCTGGAAATGATGAGATGAAAAAGGGAATGCACTCAAGAAATAGCCGCAGGAAGTGGACGAATGCCAGCACTATGGATGTTTTATTCCAACATTAACTCAACTTATGGTAAATACAAGGGTTCTAATAGATGGTCGACGTATTCGCACTGACCTTTCATTTTTTGCTATTGTCCAACAAATTCAGAGGCTGTCCTCACAAATTGTTTTGCTCTGAATTGTGTGCTCAGACATTAGTAGACAATCTCTGACTCCGTTTCTATGTTTATTACTTTTCATATATTATGTTGTTTTTTGTAGTATTGCTGTTTCGCCCGAATAACAGCTGCTATTCGACAAAAAACATAATTCGGTCCAACATTTTAGTTAATATTAATATCAAAGTAAAGAGAAGTCCCTCTAATACTACAATAATAGTATTGTTGAAAAGTGTATATAATTATCCTCGACTACAATAATATGATTCACTTGTCTTTCATATAATATTTTCGATCAGATTTTGGTTGACAATCAATTCAATGACAGCCATCGCAGCTCTAATCTTACGCTTCAAATAATATCATTGAATATAAATTGAAGTTTAACTACATTTCAATGAAATGACTGATTGTTTCAAATGTCAGACAATGATATTAAAACAATTGATTGATAATTATTAAAACGAAAAGGTAAAGGACTACCAGAATATTCTTGATTTTAAGCCAAGAGAGAGAGAGAGAGAGAGAGAGAGAGAGAGAGAGAGCTTTGCGACGATTATTCACACGATTTGCCATTAGTTGTTATCGCATAACAGCATTGTTTAAGTGGTATTAAAAGAAAAGAATCATTATTTCTGTTATAAATATAGGGTTTGTTTGCATTAGCATCTGATGTGTGCACTGAATACTAAAATTAAATTAATGGACACTAAAACTATGCAAAACATATTACGAGTGAATGCATTGATTCTATTGAACCAAAATTCAAAAGTAGACCAATATTTCAATTCTGGTTTTACTCTATTATTGAACTAAATTTGAGAAAAGGCTTCAAATTTTTAATTAAAATTTTGAAATATATTCAAATTCTTTACAGAATATGAATTCATGTGTTTTTGGATAATTTGTTTATCCATTAGGCGATGAATGAGTTAAATATAAGTCAAATTCGCCCACAAATTAATGTATTATTTATGACTCAATAAAAACAAAATTTTATTATTATTTTATTGAAATCATAAATTTGTTTGATATTTAATTCATCTGGATATAATAAAAGTAAGAGAATTGCTCCATTGTTGAACATAAACAGGAAATTTCATCTATTTTTGCTTTTAATTTCATATGAGATGCTCTTTTCATTTGCAAATGGATTAAATTTTATCATAAATCAAAATTTCATTTAAAGTTCAAAATGTTTTGAATGGTTTTTAAAATTAATCAAAACAATGACATAGACTTTGGCGGAAAACTGTTGAAAGTATTGCTGTTTTCACGAATGAAAGCTTTAATTATCTTTAATCTGATATAAAGCGAAAAAACAAATATTTTGAGTTATTCTTTGAAACCCTTTTTCATAGTATTGTGAGTTTCTATAGTTTTTCTGTTCATTCTTTTGTACATTCAATGAATTTTGATGATCAGTACTGCAAGACATGTACTCCACTAAGTCGGCAATGAGTGTCCGTCTCACTCATAACGTGATTCGATTGTAGATTCATTCGAAGCACAACTTTTCCCACTTTTTTCTTCCTCTTCTTCTCTGTCTTACGCTTAAGTCTAAGGCATTGCCGTTTAGAGGGAAGCATCAAATTATTTTCACTGTTATATCACCTATAGCCTAATAAAAAGTTAAATTGATCCCTGACCATTCTTTACCAATATAAAAGTGTGATCAAATAGCAAATATTCGTTTTGATGGTTAAGAATATCACTCAAATAAATTTAAAAAATACACGATTTATCGTTTAAACTGGAAATTCAATTCTTAAATAAATTATTATCAAAATAACTATTGAAAGTACAAAGTTTTGCACAATTCATAGGTACCCGCATATACTCAAAAGTTCTCAACAACTCATCCTTTTATGTTTTTGTCATTATTTCGTTGTCTTATTTGTTTGGAGCCATAATTCTAATACTCATCCCAACAGTCCTTTTGAACAGTTTTTGTTTTTTACGAATATTTTTTCATAAAGTTTAACATTATATGAAAGTCTGGCAAAAGAATAAGTTTTATTGTGTTTTCATGTTTTACTCACGCATTAGAAACACATTTTTCTCAAAGGTCTCAATGTTTTGTTGACAATAATAGCATTTTATGCCTTCACATCACAATAATGGCTTGAAATCAGGTCCAAACAAACAAAAAATCTCTTAAAAAGATTTCTCCCTTTTTGTTATCCTTTTTTGCATTTTTCGTAGTCTTCACTTAACTATCAACCAATCAAAGGGAGGGTTTGTTTGTAATGAAGTGAAGGTAAATGAATGGAAAGTATTCTCATATGCTTTTGAAAAGTATTTTCGCATACGATTTGATTTAAGCGCTGATCTATAATATAAAAATTTATGAGCCGTCAAAATACATAAATAAACATATCTTATGAACTAATACTTAATATACACTACAATATATGTATAAATATTTATGTAATCTATATTCTGGTGAAATTTCTTTCCATTACTGGCGAATATCAAGGAATGTTATGTTTGTGTCTCATATAATAATAACAATTTTTATCAACAAAGTAATTCAAAAATGCAAATCTGTGTGGAATAGAGTAGAGCACAGAATAAAACATATTCTTAACGTTAAATACTATGTATTTTTTAAATTTTACTTTTTTATTCTTATCATATTAGGGTTTACATAACTCTATTCTGTGCTATTTATTCCCCAAAAGATAACTTGTGAAGCGATATAATCTATTGTAATCTATAGTCTACTATGAAATGTGAAACATATACCAAATTTGGGTACACTTTAAATATTTAATAGCTCTGCCATTAAATGTAGACTAAGATAAACAGAATGTATGCAAACAAGGAAACCATTATTAAATGTTAATTTAAATATATTTCTTTGATATAATCGCTGGATATTCCGTTAATCTCTTAAATTAAATTTATTATTTATGTTAATTACATGAAACCATTATTCTCGCAGATAATTAATAGTCAATACTTGTGATCATTTACGTCAAGACTGTCTAAATGTTTATTTATATGTTTTGAGCGATTGCTCTGATTTATTGCATTCATGAATTTTATTGAAAATTATTAATGAATTCCAAATATAAGAGAAATTTATAAAATTCATAAAATCGATGTTTGTATGCAACAGAAATGCGAATATAAATTCATTGAATTCTTGTACGTCATGTTCGGCCTTTTTATGATTCTGTGCTCTTTTCAGTCGGTGCTCACAATTACGTTACGTTACACTCAACTGAATATTGAATCGTAAAGTTTATTAAATATTTTTGAAGAAAGGGATGAAAATTGTGGACTGAGTTCAAGTTCATTGAATTTGACTCTCAATAATGCAATAAATAATATTCTAAACGACTTTTTTTGTCCAAAAATTGCATTTCGAGTCAATTCAAATTCTTTGGACTCTTTCTCTGCAATCCGTTGAATACATTTAAATATACTTTTCTGTGTGGAAATAGATTCACAGAAAGGGCTAAACAGTCATTGATTTCATTTTTGCTCATATTTTCATTTGAATCTGGATTCTTATGGTGTGCTTCAACTCGTATTGAATTAACTCAATATTACTAATGAGTTGTCGCACGCATTGCATATTAGTCTGAATCTAATTCCGAGCCCAACAGTCGGTCCAATGGCTTCTTCACTGACTGTACGTTTAGGGAAGACTCTAATAATGACTGGAATTATATTGAATTTCATATATCTATCGCAACGACCGAAAAAGGGATAAAACAAAAAATCGATATATAGATTGAACTCTAAAAACATTATACTCTTTAATAATTCAATTTTTAATAATATGAAGAAAGTCTTTGGAGAGTAATTTTGACACAAAATTTCTAATAAAGAATCTCGTTATAACAAATTTGAATAAGGGCATGTATGCTCTACTACAAGATTGATTCTGTTGATAATAATATAGCTAGATAAATTATCTGATATTTTTGGCATTAAATCATTGGGTTTTATAAGAATAGATTCTGAGATTTACATACGATTATTGATAAATAAAATAAATCTTTAAATTTATCTCTTGTGACAGTTTATGGCATATTTTATGTATACTTTTATTTGAATTATATTTGTTGTTATATAATATAAGGCATAATAAAAGTCTTGTGCAGTGAAATGACTCAAATCTATTGTCGTCTAAAATATTTTGCATAATATAATGACATTAAATGTCATAAATTATAAATATTTTGCGTTCATATAAATAGTATTAACATTAGTTTAATTTTTAATAGACATTAAATTTTTGAAAAGCCTCTATTTCTCCTCGAGCACTGACTTTTATTAGAAAAGTTTTACACTTAAAATATTAAATCAGATATTATTTGTTTGCCAAATGAGAGAAGAGATATGAAGTTTAATACTTATACTAATGTTTAGCCCAAAGATAATGAAGAGAATACACGAAAACATTAGAGACAAAGACATGAGAATAACCGACAGATAAGTAGTTTTCATTAAAAACATTTATGTTTTTGACTCAAGAAAAATGAGAACAACTATTACAGGATATTACAGAAGTATAGCACAGGATCTCTACTTTCATGATTTAAGCCATACATGTATTGTATAAGCATTCAGTAAAAGTATGGCCTAATATCTAATAACATTGATTAGAGTAATAAGGCTTTCATTTGCCAAATATAATATGAAGAGAGTGTTCACAGCACAGCACTATGTTATACCAGAATAGGTGGTCATATCCTACACATTCTGTGCTGTTATGTGTATGTGTTCTCTGAAATATTGATCTCAACTCCACCCATATATGAAACTGAATTAAACAATTCTGTTGTGTATATCGATATCAAAACAATGGATTGAGTCGAGACGAGACACTGCCCTCATTGATGGCCAAACACCCAAAATCACAATCACATGAATCTATGCTTATATCCAAACCTATGTCCAATTTTTATCACAATTTATCGATCAGTCATTCTTTGAAAAATGATAATTAGATGCTCTTTGAAACTAAAATATATGTTTTCAAACAAGAACTTAGTCTCAAAAGTAAATCTTAAAATTCCAGACAAAGTTTCTTAAGATTTATTTGTCTGAGTTCTGCCCTTTTCTTTAAATGGCTATCGATTTAATAATTTTTCATTTCTTCTAAAATTTACTCAAAATAAGAGTAAAGCAATAAATGAATTCAATTACAAGTATTGGTCTCTTTGGAAATCACAATCATTTTGTCTATTAATAGAGGGAATCATTTGATGTCATACTCTGTCAAAAGGTCTTATTTTCGTCACATTTATGACAAACCGTCACAAATATGAGCCAAAAAACAGTGAAAGAATTGGCGCTAATTTTATGGACGCTTCACATGTGTTGGCGTAGTGTTGGGCACAAGACTTTTCTCCATTGCTTTAATCTTATTTCGAAGCTGTCTTTCCTCAGAGGACTCACAAACAGATATCTAATTGGCTTTAAGAGAGGGGACAGCATTCGTGATTCGATGTACGCCAAAACTAAATTTGGACATAAACTGACACATTTACCCAAAGATACGACTTTAAAGTCTCCGAAATACAAGTTTCAAACAAATTCGAGTTCAACGCATAGTCGACGTATTAAAAGTGGTAAACAATTTCCTAATTGAGTGAAAATATATTCAGTGCTTTAGTTTTAAGAAGTCATGACTTTGTCGAGTGATATATGAATTTGTTTGTCGCATGAAATTTGCAATTCTTTATCAAAACCGTAAATCATTTTAGTATTTCAAGCTTTGAATATAGTTTACTGTAAAAGCTTTTTATGGATTTTTCAGCAAATGTTGGGATCAATCGAAACAAATTTTTGAAGTATTTTTCAGTTGAAATGACAGCAAAAAAATGTTTGATTTGTATTTCATAAACTAAATTCATTGGTTGAACGAAATGCACGAAATTTCTCCCCTCTCATTTTAGTGCCTGGTTATTGTCAACAAAATTTGTGGGCTATCATTAAAGAGGATGTGCTTTACTTAAACAGAAATAATAATTTAAGTGACACTCCACTGGAATTTTTTCTGTCAATAAAATTGATTAGTTTTTAGAGTATAATAATTAGACAAAAGTTATTCATCAAAAACCGTCTGAAAGTTTGAAAAATTCTAACATTCATTATAAAGAAGTCATCGATTTTTTAATCAGAGATATGCAGAGGGGGGCCAACAGAGTCCTCTTGGGATTCGCTCGTAAAAACCAAAATTAGATTAGAAGAGTGATCATGGCACGTTTTATTACATTGAAAAGCAAACATGCTACTCCTAAATTTATATACTATTCAATAATAATGAAGTGAATAAATGTTTATTTTTCAATCGTTAAGACTTATGAATACAAATTGATTCAAACAATTCTGAATACAAACACATTATTTAATTATATATAGTCTTAGAAGTGAACAAAAAACAAAAAACTGGGAAAATGAGAGCACTTTTAGAATTATCTCCAAAACTGAGTCTCAAATCTAAAAATAAGCGCTTTTTCTAATGATTTTACGTTAAAAAGTTTTCCATGAATTTAGATAATAGTTGATTAAAATTGTGATTTCCTTACAAAAGTTGTTACAGTCTTTGCAAAGCAATCCTTCAGACAGTAAACTGCTTTTCACAAAAAAACATGAATATTCATGAAATTTGTATGAGAAGTTTTTATGTACTCGCTCTTATTCTGTGCTCATTCTGTGCAAATATTCTGTTGTATATCCAGAAAGTGATGTATGCCCTAACAGCTCAATAGTACTGATCGATAATAAGCAACTTTTTATGCCTTCCATTCTTTCCAATAAACATCAGACAACTTCTAACACACATTATCTCAATTCCAGCAAAAAAGTTGACTCAAATCTATTTAATTATAGACGAAATTGATTTTTTTCGCACTCATTCTGTGCCAAAAGTTCTCTTTTTGTTGAATAAAAATTGGATTATTTAATTCGATATCCCGTTCGACAGAATTTCATTTATTTTATACACTTTTCACTCAATAAAAATCGTACAAAAATTTAGTGAATATTAAATTTTGTGAAAAAATCCAATAGTTTTGAAACGAAAAACTGAATAATAGCCGAAAAATTAAAATCAATGCAAATGTTCGCCAAAAGTTGTTTAAATGAAAAGAGTATCAAAAGAATAAGAAAATTGTAGCCAAACATCGATTTAATGATTAAGAAAAAACTGTAGACTTTGTGTTTGAAATATATATTTAAAAACTTTGATGCAAAAGGTTTTGTGAAAATTGTGAACATTTTTTTAATTCTTATTTTTGGACAAAAAGTAATTCAACCGAAAGATTCTGAATATTAGTTTGAGAGCCAACTGTTTCGACGCTATAATAAGAGTCAATAAATTTATTAATATTCGTCGAGAAATTATATTCTTGGAGAAAATGAGAGAAAAAGTCCAACAATGAGAGGATTACAGTATTTCGGATCCAAATTTAAGACCTCGATTACAGATCAGTGAAAAAGAGTTACGATAAGAGTTTTGTTATTTTTGTGTTAGTTTTCTAATACACTGTATTTTATATATACAGTGAATGTTATTTCGATTTATTCAGTGCCCGATTCGGTTCGCTTCGCCAAAATCGAAATGTTTTTCTTTCAGATCCAAAAGCAAATAAATGGATTGATTCTGAGGTCTGAGCAAAAGTATGAGCAAAATCATATCAGACATATGGAGCTCCATCGGACTCTCGCTCTACCAAAATATGACTTTAATAATATTCCCTATTTTTCAATATTATTCTTCCGATGCCATCAGATTTGAGAAGAAATATTTTCTCATTTTATTCAACAAAAAAATCCAAAATATAGACCAGAAATGAAGGGAATGTTCTCTTTTCTTATTTTTATTGAGTCAGCCCTTTATTTTGTGCTCTAATTTTTGTACACATAATATACGGGTTCGACATTTCAATGAACTCTCAATTTGAATACATTTGTTGTTCACAAGAACTGAATGAAAGAGAAAAGAGTCGATCGCTTCTATTGCTACAAAAAAATACTTTTTCCTCGAATCAAATCTGAATTTATTTCTTTAATGAAAATCTCGAATACAATAGAAGACTAGAACTCTGTTTGGGATTTGATAAGACTTTTCTCACTTTTAATAATATTTTTCTTTTTGTACTTAAAGTGAAATCAAAACAAATTATTATTAGAGATATTGAATGCAATTCTAATCCAAAACTGCGTCAAAATTTGCTCTCATATTAGAGTTGAGAAAACTTCAATTTTCAGAGCTATTAGATTGAAAAATATCTCAACTGTAATATAGTGAGAATATTAAGCAAAAAGTTTTGGTTTAAATAACTATAGGAATGTCATAAATATTAATGATTTGGATGTCTGTGAGTTCACACATAAAATGATGTTCTCATGTGTTGGCCAACAGACAGATACTACTAATAGCCTCTCTGTCACTAATACAGTGAATATTTGCAAATATGTGATATAAAGTATACGGTAATGACAGACAAACATAGATTCCCAGAAAGAGCACAGAATTTAATGAACGGTAATAATAGAAGAGTGAAAAATGCACTATACGTTCCCCTCTCATAGATAGCCATGTATATATTTATTAAATAAATGACAAAAGAGGACATCAACTCCACGCTGCCGTCTGCAGAGAACAGGCTCAGCACCTCTCCATTCCACTCCAATGTTCGACATATGGACTGAACGATCGCAAAGAGTATATCCATTGCAACAAAATGTTTATCACAGATAAGTAAGCCATTGGTCTGCCATTGGTTTTGTAACATCGAAAAAGTCTTTGCCTTTGGACTTATGGCAACACATATTTGGGTCTAATATAAGAGAAGTAGTCCTTCACTAAAAACTGAAGTATTTTTTTCATTTATGAAAAGAAATTTCTATAAATTTTTTCAGTCGATTGGGAAAAATGCTTTTCTAATAGAAGTCGTTTTCACAAATATATCACTTCTTTTCCACTAATGGTTTTGTTTCCTTTGCTTTTATTTTTACTCCAGATTTCACATATTTTTAAAAAACAACAAAAACTCTTTAAGGAGTCTTCACTGAAACTCATGCCATCACATGATATCAGAATTTATTTTATTTTTTATTTTATTTGTTGCCTAAGAATTATTGAATTTTCTTTCCCTTTTTGAGCCTTAAAATTATATATATTTTGCACTTTTCCTTTGCTTTCAGCTTATTTTTAAAACTCAAATCTTCTTTTGAAACAATTTATTAGACAAACTTTCAAAATAATGATCGAAATTATTTTCTAAGTAATTGATTCCTTAGGAAAAAGATTATTAAGATTTAAGACAATTTGTTAAGAGAGACACTAATAGATGAGGCATTAAATTGGTTCCACCCCACTTCGCCAAATCCCACTTCGCAAATTCCCACTTAGCCAAATCCCACTTTGCCAAATCCCATTTCG
>JAQIWF010002050.1:0-10059 GCA_034694965.1 Ceratozetes gracilis
AACAAAATGGCGGATTTTTGGGAAAAAATGGCCGCCGGCCTTCGGCCGGCAGCCAAAATCGAGGGGGGCCTCGTTTCATTGCGGTTTTGTATTACAATTTTTCGCGAAGCTCAGGGGGGGGTATTTTGGCAAATCTAAAACCTTAGGTGGAGGGGTATTTTGGCAATACCCCCCCCCCCTATGGCTAACCCTGGTTAAAATGCGAATTCAAATGAAGCTAGATGTTACAAGCTGTAACTTATTAATTGATGTCTATTTCCTTTTACAAATTGATTCGCAATGTGTTAATTCTGGGATGGTTAAAAAATCGAATTTTTTCACCAAGTTAACAATCATAGAAATTTTTAACAAACAATTTTTAGTACGCAATTAATATCTAATTTTTACAAATGCCATGAACCTAATTTTATTGACTTATTCAAAATGAGAATTTGACAACTGTAAATTATGAATTGAATTCCATAACCTTTTACAATTAGATTTGCATTGTATTCATTTTGGTTGTACGTAAAATATGGATTATTTTTATCAACAAGATAATTTTATTTTTCTAACAAGAAAATTTCTAGTTGTGCATTTATAATTTTTTTAAGAAATGCCTTGAACCTAATTCTATTGATTTATTTATAAAGGAATTTGAAACCTGTAACTTTTAAATTAGGCTTAATTTCCTAATTTATTTTGATCTGATTCGTAGGACAATTGGTTGAACTTTTAGTCAGTATAATTTTAGTTTTAACCATCTTGTAAAAAACCTTCCAACAAGATAATTGCTAGATAACTTTTAAACCTATAACCTCATAAAATTTTACAATGGGCAAAAAAAATAAAGGTAAATTAAAACATGGTATTCTGATTTATTGAAAAGTAGGTTATTAGTAATTTTTAAATATAAACTGATTACCTTTCACATTTGGACTTGTTTTGAATAATAATTGAGAACTCAATTTATATCTCTTTTTACTAAATCACGTGATAAAAAAATCCTATCAAGTGCATTTTTAGTTTATAATTTGTTAACCTATAAAATTTTGAATCTTGTTCCTTTGATTTATTCAAAAAAGAATGAATTTGACAAGCTGTAAATTTTAAATATAAGTCTATTACCCTTTACCTTTAGGTTTAATTTGTAGAATTATTGGATAATTTGGATAAATGGTTTTTTTGTCACTTTTAAAAACTTTCTATCAAGGGAATTTCACATTAATTCTTAAGTTATAAGTCAGCACTTTTTTAGAATAATTTTGAACCTTGTTCTTTTGATTCATTCATAGAAAGCCAAAAAGCAAGCTGTATCTTTTAAATATTAACCTATTGCCTTATTCATTTCATTTAAATTTGATTTACTTTTGGAAAGATAACAACGCATTCTTTTTTATTAACAAGCTCTATATAGACTTTTCACCAAGGCAAATTTATAACATTAATGTTTAATTTGTAAACTCATAAAATATTGATCTAGCACTTTCTCCTATGTAAGGAAATGATTTTTGATTAATTCATATTTGCATTTATTATTCAAAAGAATATTTCAATCAATAATTTCCCATAAAAATTGAATTTCGATACAAATTCTTCTGAGAATAAATTTTTGGTCCATTTTATGAATATTCAGTCATTGAATACAACTTTTAATTAGATTTAAAATTACGATAAGTTTTATATCAAAAGCCTTTTAAAGGAAAACTTTTCATTCAAAACATCAATGAATGAAATTTTTCGCTCCATTTATTCCTATCCTTATGAATCTTTTAAGATGTAAACTTGCAAAAATAGGGGGTCACCAAAAAAAATTCTATTTACAAACGTAGGATAAAGAATATCCATGGTAAAATGGAAAATTTGTGAGATAACCTTTCAGTTTTCAGCTTGGTTATATATGATTAGGGGGTTTTAGGGAGACATAGGATATTCTTCTCTTCATTGAGGAATGACACGCATACCCCTCCTTTGGTGACCCCTTTCACATGACTTTTTATGAGATTCCTCTCAAAACACAGTCTTTTGATTAGATTTCGATTAAATCTTAAAGTTTTGAAAAGAAATTATAATTTAATTAACATTTCATTAGAGAACCGAAACTAAAGACAAGAATTCATTAAAAATATTAAGTAATTAAAATTTTAATTAATTCTTAAACTCTTCTTCCCTGACCTGTGCACAGGTCGCAGATCAAAGTCGCACATTCAAAGTCGATGGCAGATCCGCCCAAATGGCTGCCCAAATGGTTCCGGAGCTCAAAACCATTGCCTTCCGATCAGTCGGCAACGGGAGGACAGACAGCTGACCTGTTTGCCATTGCCACACAGAATGGCGGCATTGTTGGACAGCCTCCATCTCCAATGATCCGGGCCAGCGGACACCACCACAAAGGCCAACTTCCGCCCGGCCTCAATCAAGCAGGATCACTCCAACAGCTCAGTGTGGGTACCCCTACTCAGACTCCTCATCTCACTTATCAGTCTCCCCCACCAGGTATTGCACACCACCAAAAAAGTACCACTCTTTCAGTACTACTGCTACTACTGTCTGAGCACTTCCTCACACTTTGCACTCTTGAATGACTTCCCTTTAATCTGATGTATGACCACTGAATCTGTCCTCCATTTCGCACAGCATTTAATTAATGTCTTTCCCTTTGAGTTCAGACTTTTTTCTTCAGACCTTTTATCTTAATTTCAATTATTCTCTGCTCTAATGTCTTGTTATTCCTCCGGAACTGATTCTGTGGGACATTAATTCAATTTTAATCTATTCTTAAACGAAAAATGTTTGCCTTAAGTTTAGAAACAATTTTTTGCTCAACAAAAACAAACTAAAATAAGGGGATGACCAAGTGGTTGACACTAAATATACCCCTGTTATGTTTAACTAGGTTAAAAACAAAATTCTAATTGCTTGTTAAATACAAACAATTTTATAAAAATGCCAAATAATGGGTTAAATTTCCGGACTATCTTGAGAACCCCCTACAACTTCTCCTAATGTCTGAACCCTTGGCTATAAGTTTATAGTTTGTCGTAAAAGAGATGAAGACTTTGAATGATTTGTTTGAAAAATCGATCGATGAAAATGTCTTTCCTTAAGAAAATCTTTTAATTTCTTAAGTCTTGCTCATTGTTTACCCGGGGCTGGCGCTTGAGTTAAGTGCAATTTGATCTACAGCTCCATTAACCCAATATTAGACACAAAGACTAGTGGAAAGGGTACACAAAAAAACATTTTGAGCACAACTTTTAATTCATTGCAAACACAAACTTAATGTCGAAATGTCTGAAAAGTTTCGTTAATTTTCTTCCTTTTTTTGAGACTCCAATAGAAATGTGATTAACGTTTGAATCGTATCTCACTCTACAATTCACAGCGTTTTTTGGCTAAAATATAAGTACTTTTCCCAACAAACACTTCGAAAGTCCTTATTCTTTGAATTTATTTGAATTTTATTCTCATTTAATGTTTAGGCATTTAAGTCACTCATAAAGAGTCGGATCTCTCTATAAATTGTCGGAGAATTTGAATGAAAATATTTTTTCTTAACTTTAGTTTTATTTAAACATATTTTCAATTCAAAGAAGTTTTTACTTATGTTTTCGTTTTTTTGTCATTCAATTCAATAGATTTTTTATAAGCCGTATAAACACTGCATATAATATATTATTCTTTGCCTTATCGCCCTGTCCTCATACTCGCCATTTCCAGACTACCGGAGCTCTTATGAAATGCATATTTCCATATATTTAGTGTAATTCAAGCGAAAACACAATTGAAGTCTCGATTTTTTGCCAGTTTTTTGGGAATTTTTGCTGTTATTCACGGCTTTCGGAATAAAAAGTGATTTTTAAAGTCTTGGAAAAAATTATTAAATTTTTTTTCGCCCTTTCCTGCAGTCAGTCCTACAGTCGGTTCCATAACCGATGTTTTTGACTCCAATTTTCATGAGATTCTGTCGAATAGTCTTTCAGTTCAATGAGTTTTTGAGTCAAATATTTTTGACTCCAAAATACTTGACTTTTGAGTCAAAAGATTTTGTAATTCTTAAGAGAGTTTTGATTTTGAGTCCTGTTCTTCAACACAGAATAGCACAGAATAAATAAGGGTTTCATTGCATTCTATATTTAATTGAAATTCTGATATCAATTCAACTGTTTTTTAACAAAAGCTTTGAATTTCTTTATGAAAATCATTTGAATCTCATTTGAGATTTAGGACAGAATAAGTTTGAGCACAGAATAAGAAAGGAAAACAGTCTTTAATTTATTGAATAAATAAATTTGGAGGAAAGTTGTCTTAAGAATCTGAGGCACAGAATGAAAACGAAAATTTCTCAAACAAATCGCGTATTTCGCTGACGAATAAACTAATGTAATAAATAAAAAGATAAATCAATTCAAACATAGGGGACGGCCACAGGTTCACACACTCCATATTTGAGTCTGGGTTGCACAGGGAAGTCATGTCTAATTTTTAGAAAATTTCTTTATTACCAAACATTAATTGCGCTTGTTAAATTTTTAATTAATCCCAATGGTTTCGACCAAAGCTTGTAAAAAACTTTGATATACCTCCCAATCTCATTCTGTGCTGCACAACCTTTCAAAATGAAAATTTTAATGCAAATACTGAACAGTACTGTAAATCACATACTATTTTGTTAGCAAACAGTGAGTTAACTGAACGAAATCAGACAAAAAAAACAACTTTTCTCTTCTTCTTATGTCTCTATTACTACACGCGTATTCCTGTGCTCTTATGCTGTGCTCTCAGCGTTTGGAGAGAGAGAAATAAAGTCAATTCAATCCCTATTTAATCCTTTTTCCGCATGGATTCAGTGCTACAATGAATGGAATGCCCGCTCTATCGATACTATTGTCTGCCCTGTGCTATACACCCGTGAAACACACATTGCATTGGCACAGGCTGTGCAGAGAACAGCAGTCTGTGCGCTCTTAACTACAGTTTGTGCGAAAAGCCTCTCCGATAAAGAATAACTACACAAAAGAATATCAATATATCTATTATAGCACAGAATCTATAGATTTATATAAACGACATTAACATTTTAAGTCCTCCTTTTATTCTCGCCTCGCTCTGGCTTCAGACCCCCTCCTCAGTGAGTTCCGGCCCTAACATACCGTTCCCCTCGACTCTGGACTCGAAATTAATCAAAAAGTGAACACAGATTTAAATGAAAAGCAAATAAAAGTTTTCGATAAAATATTTGATATTTGAATGCAATAAAGCATTTGATATAAAATATTATTTTCTTTATTATTATAGTTATTATTATTATTACTATTTTGGGACTCATTTATCAATTGAGACATTTTTATAACTTTTTTCGACTCCACTTTTGTTTTGGATTTTCTGCCTCTCTATAGGATTAGGAGTTAATAATAAAAATTGATGAGCAAGGTACTCAATGAAATAAGCGACATTTTACTTCTATTCTGCTAAATTAAGCCTTACATTAACCAAGTTCTTCTCTAAGTAGGGTATTTTAAATTTAAGAGGGTTTAGATATGACCACATTTATATAATCTCCTAATAATATTACTAATCCAGCTTAGAAACTTAAATTGATCTTGCAGATATTTGCAAGATTAATTGTAAAGTTTTCCAAGAATCTAGGAATGGAAAAAGCAATCTAGGTTAAAATTGAGGATTGACCCCCTGACCATTACAGTGTAATGTGTTTGACTTCGGATACACTTTTTTCATAAGAGTCTTAAATTATATGATAAATACGTTTAATCTAGTCTTTGATGGCAAGTGATTATAGCCGGGAATAGTTTGCTCTGTTTTTTAAACTTTAATGCCCCTGGGGACATGTGTTCATACTTATCATGCGAGTCAATGTAATCCAAAATGGATTTTTAATCCTGGTTCGTTCAAACTCATCTATTTTCCATACCTTATCTATTTTAATTTATTTCAATGCAGCATGATTCTTTTAATTAACTTTTGCATCATTTATTCTTGTCAATTTCTTGGTGGTGGTCAATTTCAATAAAAATAACCTTGATTAACAATACCAGACAAAAAACATTCATTTAATAATCTCATTGTTCATCAATTAACTCATGTTATGATTAATAATAATGAATTATCTTGCTAAATCAGTTGCCATATCACTACTGGAATACGAAGTCTGCCGCTCTTCCGCCCCAATACGAGGAGCACAAGTCGTCCGCTATGCGACACATGGAGGACAACAACAAGTCATTGTTAAAGAATGTCAACCGGGCCAACAGCCAAGGGTTCATCACACAAGGTATGTGTCCACTATTATCTTATCAATTACATGCCTCAGCGAACAGGGTTACCTAAAGGCGTTTGTACTAGTTACAATTTTCCAATACTTCTCATTTTAAAATACCCCCCCCCCCACCCTGCTCCCTAATTGCAAATATTTAACTAGTACAATGCTTGACCTCTTGCTTGGTTAACCCCATGAATAAATAACTGTTTGAACGCCGACATACATACCATTCCCCTTCAATTGACAAATGGATTGCATATTAATTCTGAATAATTAACTCAAAAAAGGATAAAAAACAACAAAAGTTTGAAAAATGATTTTCATTTAATAAATGCATTAATTATTGCATAAAATTTGAGTTCACTTAACAGTGAATCTAATTATAAAATACTAATTAGTCTTTCAGTTAAAAGCTGTTTACTGTCGGAAAATTTCATTCTGAGCTCTTATTCTGTGCTCTGAAATTTGTGTTTTTTTGGTTCACAAATTTTTTGAATTTTAAAAATTTATACCAAAAATACTCGCTTTCAGTATTCATGTCATGAAATTACTGCCTATTCTCTGATATAAGCCATGAGTGCTAAGAATATTCTGTGTTTCCTCACAATTCACTCGTCAGAATCGGCTCAGTATTAGTAGTCGTTTGGAATTTCATATATAAAATGAGCAAAAATCTTGACTCTGAACAATAACCAGGGTATATGCCATAGTTAAGGCTTATAAAGCATTGCCTTATTGATGATTCTCAGCTTTTTTTGCAATAGATTTGTCACAGAATATAATTATGCAAATTCTGTCAGAATTTAAGAATGTTTGAGAATCTTATGGTGGGCTTATATGAGTGAACATCTCTGGCTATCCCTCATTGAGAACAAGTAGAAGTATTAGTCATTTGGATCGAAAATAATTCGAAAAAGACTGAGACGGGAGAAGAAAAATTTAGAGCTCAGAGTTAAGTGAACCGAACGGTAATAGCGCTGGAATGGAATGAACAAGAATTCTATCACTCAGTCTCAACGCCAATATCTCGGCACAGGGATGAGTACAGAACGCTATACCCCCTTGAAATTGAGTTTCTTAAAATTAAACTTGTACAATAGCAAATTCTATATTAAGCCAAGCTTATATTAATTAAGCCCTAGATATTTTTCTGCGGAATTTCTCAAAGGTTTTAATGGCCTAGCTAAATTTATACTAATAATAAGGGGAATTTGGCCCAAACGTCCTCTCCTTTTCTCGCTTTGAAATTCTTTAGCCATCCCTGGCTGTGCATCAGCTGCCAGTTCTCTATCTTCAAGTACAGACAGTGCCAGCGCTATTGTGTTGGCAGTGGTGTTGGCCCTACTCTTGGAGGTGATGTCTGATTGAATCGGTGAAAAATACAGACTGACTGAGCTGTCAGTTCGGAGCTGTACTCACATTACAAGTCAGCCAAACATAAGAATTTATACATTATTTGTGTGCAAAATAAACGAATAGAAAGGAAAATATAGTGATTGCAAAGAGGGATAACCAGAGTCCACCTCAATCAGAATATTCTTGCAATTTACTAAATTCCTTCTCTGTATAAAAATTTTCATTATAACTACCACACTCATAATTCTACCCAAGAACTTGTTATGAACAAACTAGATTGCTATTGAATGTGTTTATTTTTAAGATTACCTAGCTATACCCACACCCTCTCATGTGTTTTTATAAGCACAACCTCTCGCTCAAGATAAGTCCTGAGCAACAGTAGTGATGTGAATGAGAGCGTAGACGATGAAAGTGTTAGTTTGAAAAATTTAGTGAAACTGAATAACTGGCAATCGAGTGGAGGGCACAGTCATTCGCACAGCACATAAGGAATGACTGCTATTTTTTCGGTCTTATATATAAATTTCTTTTCTTATTCTGTTGTTATCCTATTGTTTGTGAGAGAAATCGCTTTCGATTGTTCTCTCTCTCTCCCCCTCTCCCTCTCCTCTCTCCCCTCCCTCCCTCTCCCTCTCAAACACACATCCTTTCCTCCCTCTCCACGACTCTAATAATAATGACTTTTCTCTCACTTAAAGAATATATTTTTCTTTTTCTTCACTTATTCTCTTCCTTTTGAGTTCCGTTCCTCTCATTGGGAAGCCGTTGAGTTTTTTCATTAGCACATCTTATTTTCGCCATGCTCAATTTTTCAGCCTTAATGACTCAGGAATAGTGTGCTGTGCTGAGCACCGGTGTAAATTGAGTTCTTCTTTTTTGAAATATTAGTTTAATTTCATAGGGATTTCATTGCATTGAAAGCAAATAATTCACAGAATATTCCTATTCTTTATCATTGGCTGACATTTATTGCAAGATATTTAGTTAACGACTTCTTTATTGGACTTATCGGTGAACTTTTGCCACTCTTATAATTAATGACATATAAATCCCGTTAGGAATCAATATTAATCTCATGGATATCATCGATATTATCATTGAGACCAAGAATAAAAAATTGGTGGAAAATGATTGCGGAAATTGCAGTCAAAAAAGTAGTCATCGATTCGATACTCGCATAAATCAAATGATAAAACACTTCACATCTCTTATATGTATACAATCTATAGATATATAACTTTTTATATCGATTTAATGCTATCTTTCAAAGAGATAACTCATTTATCAAGTGATAAGAATTTTGTCTTTTCTTTGCTCGTCAAATATGAATAATAATAACAGGGTTACCAAGGGTTAATGGCAATTTCAACTGTTTTATTTAAAAATCCTAAACTCCCTAATTTTGGAAAATTTTATTATAATATCTATGAACTTATATTATATATAAATATTGAATAATTAGGAAGTTTTCATTACCCCCTGAAACACACCCTGAAATTAGAGATCCTGTGAATCCCAGGTAATAAAGAATTTTCAACATTTGTAGAAATGTTTTTCTTATCTCATTAATTCATACCTTGGTTACTTATACTGTTTGATAGAAACTCATATGAATCATAACAGGATTATTTGAATTTCTCGCACAGAAAGACATTTCAGCCATTATTTAGTTTTGAATATTTTTCATTTTATGAATATAAATGAGCACTGAATCAGTCGGTGTCTAACAGATAGTTATCTACAGTTTGTGAGTAAAGCCTCTCCTAATGGACAGACAGAGAGATAATAGTGAGAAATGAAATATAAATCACAAATTTCTCTATCGATAAGTCATTGAACTCTGAAAAGCATTTATAAAATATATATCAAAGAATATATAGATTTATATATATTTGCGTCATATCTATGAAAATCAAAGCAATAATTCATTCAGTATTTCATAAAAATTTAATTTTGATTTATATTTATATTTGTGTTAAGAAAAGAGTAAAAAGTATTTTCAAAATTCAAAATTCTAATGAATTTCACTTTAGATTGAAATCCATTTCGTGTTTTAGAGATAAGAATAGAAATTAATTCTTAGTTTTGCGTCAATTCATTGAATGGTTTTCCTTAAAACACTAAAGCATATATCGATTGATATGTGTTTTTGGGGCAAAAAAACTCAATGCAATTGGAATTTGATTGCATTTATTTTCTGATATCATGTAATGTATAAGTTGTTATCCATCCGTCGTTCAGCTCTTCATCCCTTTCCCACTCATCTATACTGCACTACCACTCCGTTCAGCCGCTCTTTAATTCCCGATTGACTTAAACTTTCATTGGATTTATGCTTCAATTTCTTTCTTATGCTCTCAAGTCTTATATAAGGTGATACAAAATATAACTTGTTATTCATGCAGATATTCATAGGAATTATAGTATTCCAAAACTATTTA
>JAQIWF010002051.1:0-10057 GCA_034694965.1 Ceratozetes gracilis
TCATTGAGAGTAAACGCACAAATTTCGCCACACATTTTGGGGTATTTTTCATGTTTTTACGTAATAACTGCCGATACGCCTAAGTTTTAACTTACTGCTCGTAAGTAATGAGGAGTGAAAACAATTAGCACAAGAAAAACACAATTCATTAAAAGTGAGGCCAAAGCACAGAATATGCTATTCATTCAACTTTTTTAAGTTTTTAATTTGGTCTCAAACCTAACAAAACTTTTGATGAATATTCATATCAAAACTAATTGAATATGAATTAAGTTTCCATAAAAACTAACAAATAGAAGGCATTTCCCATTAAAAGCAATACAATTGTTTGGACTCTTCATTAGCCCTACCATACAATCCATTCCTATTCTTAAGTGTTTCCTTTGAATCTAATCACAAGTAATTCATAGGAAATGAGGTTTTGTTGGCAATCAAAATGAGATCTACAAAACACTTGAAATTGTATGGAAGTGTTTTTGTCATCTCTTCTGAAATAATGGGTTATTTTTAACCTCTTGGAAGAGATCCTTCAAATGATCCCAATATTGAGAGTTAGTATCGATTTGTGATTTCAAACACGAGATGACGTGAATTGCATTCATCTCAAGGTCTGTGTTGTTGTTTTGATCCTCTTTGCAGACGACATCCATTTCTAACCTTTTTTTAATGGTTCCCAAATCATCACCTCATAAATCAGATGAAATGCAATCAATCGGACCAAACAATTAATTATCTCAAACCAAATGTTAAGATAACTTAAGATAAAATTGAGACCACGTTTGACATTGAAGTGTCGCAAAGAGGCGACAAAAATGTCTCCACTTTTGATCATATGATTCAATTTGAATACAATTTTCAAAAACAAAATCTTCAGTTAAAATAAGTACCACTTCTTTGAAATCATTTTTGAGGTATTTATAGATTTTTTTTCCACATTTGAAGCCATTATCAGAAGTGCATCTCTTTTGAGATGTAATCTAATGTTATCTAGATCACATTAATAATTGTTTGCATTGTTAACCTTTCTCTTGATTTGACCTCAAAGTAATCAATTAGATATTGTTAAGAAATGTGGTCAGAACTGCCCGATTCGCTGTTGTTGGAGATCTTCATGTTTTTGTCGGTGGAGGACATGTGTAAAGTGTGTGTTGTCTCACTTCAGTGGTCGAGAGTGGGAACCGATGAACTCTTGTGGAAAAATCTCTTTTACAAGAGGTTTGACACAATCGACAAATCAGTTGAACAGCCAATCAATTCATTGGGTTACCGACAAGAGGCCAAACGTCTTATATATCACACGCCAGAGGTTTACATCCATTTCCTTGATTTCACTCTTGATTCTTATCTTTGCTTTTATTGTAGTTTTGAACTCAATATTTATTTAAAGCATATAATTATTAAATTAATTCTCAAATCAATGAATAACTAACTCTTAATCCTTGGAATCGATAGACCCTATGATTACGTTAATTGAATATTCAATGAGATCTCCAATCAGTTCCTATAAATAAGAGATAAATAATCAAAAGTTATGTTCAATCGATAATTGACTCCTTCTTATGAATGCCATCCAAAGTATTGCAGTGAGACTCTTGAGGATCACTCGGATCAAGTATTGCACGTCTCATTTGCACACAATGGCCTATTGTTTAGCAGCTGTTCCAAAGATGGTTTTGTCAAAGTCTGGTCCATTGAATCGGTGCCAACAAAAGTTAAATATTCGACAGATATGAAGTCTTATTCGTGGTCTTACACTCAGTTCTCTCAATTCAACGCTTCCGATACTCTTCTCTTGGTTTCTGGCGTCCATTTCGGCGCTCATACGGCCAGCGGTGAGATCGCAGTCTTTAACATTGAGGATGACTTTCAACTGCAGTGTCGAGTCTTGAATAAGCCGTACGACATATTCGGCACCTGGTATGCCATCAATGAAGTGGGGATTCATACTTATATTCTAAACCATATTTCAATAGGTATACCAACGACTACCTCATCTCAAGTCGACTTCACTTCTTAGGCCATTTGGTGTCGTGTTCTGCTCTGTGGTTGAATAAGGCCTGGCAGGAGAGTGAGTCCGAGCGAAAACCAATCATTAAACGAATGTTTAAGTTCTACAACAAAAACGCCAGTTCTATACGTACTGTTTTAGTGGCCGATTGTCTCACCGATGAGCCCCCCTCTGAGCCGATCGCTCACTCATCCAAGACTAGTGATAATCAATCGATGCGTAATCGAAGTCATAATAGCAGTGATGCCAACCAAAGAGGAAATCCATTTTCCAGTTTAGGCCAACCGATGACAAACAATCAGAGGTTTAGGTCAATACAGACTCCACCCAATAATAGCCATCGCATAGACTTCTATGGGGCCGACTCTAATATTTCGTGCACTAATGAGAGTCCCATCCGTTATAGCGCTGAATATCGTTGTGAACAACAGTGCACTCAAACGGGTAAACCAACTGTTGATAAGTTAAGTCGGAATGTTAGCGCCGAAACAGATTCGGACAGTGATTTCGATGATCCACCCCTTCCTTGGAATGAGGATTGGCTCAAACTGAGTGACGATGAGCTCAATGACAATAACACATCAAATATCTCGAAAGTCAAACATAAAAATAAGTCAATTAGTGGTCGAAAATTCAGAAAATCGAGAACTTCTTCTTCAGATGACGAGTCAAAGGGAACAACTAGTCATCTCCTATGCAATAGGGATAAGCTTTTAGTTTTTACGTCCGGTTCTCTTACATATACTCCCCATCAGATCGGAATTAAACGAATAAAACCATTTCTATTCGAAGAGTTTGTCTCAGAAACCACTTCTGTCTCTAAACGATTGGAAGAACGCCGACAACGACAAGAGAGTCAGGCAGTGGCTGCCTCTCCCAACTGGCAGGAAGAGGAGTCAGTGGCCCATCTCTTCGATAGTGTTGATTACACTATTGATTTGAAGGGACATATAATAGGAATGTGTTTGAGTCCCGATCATCGCTATCTATTTGTAAATACCCGTTCCTGGCCTGAAGATGCTATTATAAGCCATCCCTTACATCCGCCACCGATTGCAGAACAGATTGACATTCATGTCATTGATTTAAAGACATTCAAAAGAGTGGGAAATATGTTTCGCTCCCATAAAGCCTATACTCCAAACGATGAGTGCTTTTTTATATTTCTTGATGTTTGCGATCAGTTTGTGGCCTCCGGTGCTGAAGACAACCATGGATACATATGGGACCGACATTATGGCCTCTGTTTAGCAAAATTACCCCATCAGGGAATTGTTAATTCTGTGGCATTCAATCCAACCGATTCTCAAATGCTGATCACAGCCAGTGATGACCACACTCTTAAAATTTGGAGATCTTTGGCAAAAATGCAAGACATTTGACATTCATTATTATCTTAACATACTTTAAATAAAAACTTTTATATTATAATTGATATTTAATTAATCTAAAGAACTAACAATTAATGAAAAGATTTGCAAACTTATTATTTTTAAAGTTAGCCTTCGTTTTGGCCAAAGCCTTGATTTACTGAATTTTGTTTATTTGTTTGTTCTTATGTTAATCTCATCTTATTTTTGAAGCTTTTTTCGATCCATTAATATTCAGAGTATTCTAAATAAATGGAGTATTTATTCAATTTCTAAATTACTCTATCAATGATTGAGTGACTAAACGGTTGTTATGAGAATAGACAACACTTTCCCGAATTGTTTCACTTTTTAATGCTTTTCATTGCTCTAAAAAATTTGAAACTCAATTGAATTGTGAATAAAAGTTGTTTTACTTAAGGTTAACGACAATTCTTCTCTTGTTTTCTTATAATTTGACTAATTGTTTACGAAACGGTTGAAAGCACTCAACCCAACACAGGTTGCAATTGGAAATTCACTCACGACTTGAGTGTTAATGAAAGTAACGTTAACTTAACTAACAAATGAAATACACGAATATTTTTCATCGATTGCCAAAAATGATTGATTAATAATTGATTTAATTATAGCTTTTTATCTCAGACTAACAAAACTAAAACTAATGTGGAAATCAATTTGTTTAATAGGTTTTCAATCAAATTATTTATTCAAGCCTTGAGAACTTAGTATCTTGATTATTCTAATTTAATTTGGGATAAAAGACAAAGATAAAGTCAAAAGCCTTTATTTATTCAACTTTTAGAAAATTAGAACAGAAATAAAAGTATTTCCAATAAAATGTTACAAAATATATAAATAATATCCAGGTTTTAGATAACGTATTTCATCTGATTATCCATAGGTCGAGATCTTTGAAAGTCCATTCGTCTTCGACAACATTAATGACCTGTTCATCAGGAATGGCTTCAGGAGAGTAAACCTTTTCATCTATTTTGTTATCTGACGGCTTTAATTTATTGTCTTGATTTGTGATTCTTTGCCGGTTATTACTATATCTCTCATCACTATTTCTGGAATTGTCATAAGGTTTGATCATTTTGTGTGAATGACTGCTCCCCTCATCGAAAATGTTATCCAAATTGGTATTAATCTTATGAATTGTATTGAATTTTTTGTTGTTAACGAGTTTGACAGAAGTTTGACTGCTTTTATTCTCCTTCGAAATCCGCTGTTTATTGTCATTCATGCGATTCTTGACATCATATTTGGAGTCGTCCTCCAAATTAGTCCGAATGGAGTCATTGGTATCTCCATAAGAGTGTGCGTTTGGATACCCTCTTCTAAAGGCAACGATTGCATAATTAAAGCACTTTTACATAAACCGCAAAAAAACAATTTATACAAACTTTATTCAAATGAATGCTTAAAATAATTAAATTACTCTCTTCTGTCACTCAAGTGTTAAATCTAATGAATACTTATTTTCTTTTATATCATTTCAGTTAAACTGATTTCACAATTTTCTAATCAATGTTTAAGTATTATTAAATTCTATCGTTTACTGAGTGTAACCAAAATATTTAGTCATTGATTCGTAAATTTTCACATTTTCAGACACTTTTGACATAAAACTTTTGAGTTTTGCATCTCTTAGAACACTAACTCTTATAATTTGATCTTAATCATTCATGTATTACCAATTTAATAAATAGAAGATTGTCATGCATGTTAGTGAGTATGCAAATTAGTTCCTCGCTATTTTGTTAAATAAGAAACCCCATAGATAATACATGTATAATCAGAGGCGAACAAGCTTGATGATTTGGGTATGATATCAGGGGGTGATTTTTCCCTAAATTTCTAAAGGCCTAGTATCTGTGTAGAGACGTAAATGTTAAAATACCACTCTGCGATGGGGGGGGGGGGGGGATTTCCAAAATTTTCGGCCAGTATTATCCCTTCCCCTTGCTCATTCATGTCCTTGTTCAAGACTGGAGTGAAAAACTGTTAGTTTGTAGTCATTGACTGCAATCTCATTCTATTCCTAAATCAGGGATGCACAAGGTCGATCGATCCTAAGGGGGGGGAGTGAGTATTTGATCAAGTACTCGCTTAGTATTTGAAAACCTCGATAGATCTAGTACTTGTTCATGTTAGGGCTGTGAAAATCCTAAAGGGAGTGGTATTTAAAAAAATTTCAAATGTTAGGGACCATTTCGATTTGACCCTCCCCCTTGCACATCCCTGTCCTAAATTTATGATTTAATCTTGTGAAATTACTTTTCGTTATTCATAGAATATATGATAAATACTCACTTATTTTTGATGGGTTTAAATGATTCCTCCATCAGTTCAAACACTGGATAAGAAATCCTGTCTTCAATAGGATCCGACACAAAAGGGAGAGGAATAGGATTAAACTCTTGGTGAATTATTATTGGTGGCGGTAAAGGTGGTGGCAAAGGACTTATTATGGAATTAGATTCTTCTGGTGCTAATTGATGTGAGTGTAGTTGAGGCTCATGATGATGATGATGATGTTCTAGGTGATGGTGGTGGTGGTCGTGATAATCTGCATTATGATGAAAAGGAAAATGTACCTGATGAAGATGAGGAAATGCTTGTGGTGGAGGTGGATGGGCATGATTTTCAATAAAATGATCATTAGGATAGGTTGGAATTGGTAGATGTACCTGGCAACAAAATTGAATTTATATTGATAATACAATCATTATAACAGACCGGTAGAGGCAAAGGCATTAGTGTATGGATGCGTTGTTGTGACTCTGATGGAATTAATTTATCCTGGTCCTTTCCTTCGACATAATGAACTTTGAAGTCTTTGAGATGTTTGAAGTCTTTCTTAGGTTTTTTAATCCTCTTGTCGTCCATAAAACGGAAGATATTCTTGAGTTTAAAATCTCGTTTTGCGGTCTCACAGACCTGAATAGTGACCAACACTATTGACAAGACAACTACTATAACACTGAAAACTTTGACCAGGTTAATCATATCGAAGAATATCTTCTCTTTAATCGATCGATTCTCAAAGTAAAGGGTTTGCATAAGTGTTCACTCTATCCACTCATCCTATGTTTGAGACCATTCCTCAAGCGATACAAATATTTAAATGCGTTTTTTCTACAAATGTTTGTCTATTATTTGACGGATGAGTTGCAGTTACGGTGACTGCCATTAATGTCACACAAAAACTCGATTCATAACAACAAAAATTATTTTTTTAAAATCCTTTCGTATACTAAAGAAACCTCACTTTAGAGGTGAGCTTTTGTCCAATTATGACATCTTCTTCAGCTCCAAATCCTGAATCAATTGAGGATTTCCCTGAATAACCATTTGATATAATACTTCACTTCTTTGACATTTATATTAACTCTATTTTATTGAATTCATGTATAAATGTGTGTAAATCCATGAGTTTCTAAAAAATATTAGTTTTATTGTATTAACAATATTTGTATTGCAATAAAAGCAAGAATTGTTTTGAATGAAACGCATCGGTTGTCATCAGTGACATTGAATTTTCTGCACTTATGATCAAAATTTTCTTATAATAAGAGTCAAGTCTTCATTAAATTTGAATCCATTATTTTTGATTACATTAATTAAAACTTATGTCTCAAACACTCGATTCCTTTTGAAACCAATTCTGAGTGAATCTCTCATTCGGTGACTTCACTATCGAGTGCTCTATTTTTAACACTTTTAGTCTTCAATTCAGACAAATCTAAAAGAAATTAAATTTAGAAATTGTTTATTAAACTTAAAACAGACTAAAGGCTGACCCAAACAATTAGGCTGAGCACCAATCCATTGACCATTTTTGCAAACATGTATTGCGTCTCCCAATAAGATTTGATTTTGTGGTTCAGAGCACTGGTAAGTAATAGTTGTGCCGTCGATTGCATACCATTGAGTTTCATTGAAATAATAGACGTTATCGAAGCTAATAATCTTGTAATTCGGGTTAATTTCGTTCTTCTCTTCTTCGGCTATCGAACAGTATGTATGAGGAATACACTCCGGATAACTGCCATTCCATCGCATATCATAACCACAGTGACGGCTATGAATAGTAGTTTCTGAAAACAGGACTATTTGAGCAAATATTTGAATGAGTTACTCATGTAATACCTGGTAAGTCTGGATTGTCGGGCGACACGTATTTCATATTATCTAAACATTCGACAGAATAGTTGATATTTGGCCACAAATTTCTAACCACTTGTCCGAAAGGCATTTCTGGTTCCCCACAAAGGTGTTGATCAACCGTTTCATAGGCCTGAGCGAGGAATATAGCAATCAATTTGTATGTAATGGATGATGAAGTCTTCGTCCAAATAATGATCCGGTTTGAACCAGTTTTTATGTCTTCGTCAAAGTCGGCCAAATTATTAGCATCGCATTCAAAGTTTATCTCTACTTTTGTACCGAACCTCCACATCCTTTTAGAGCTGCGAAAGACTTGCCTGCATTGCCTCAAAGGACTAACCGACGCATTGGTGGAGATTTCAATCTGAAGGGACTCTTCCACCGAAACATTTCGAAAATGAAAGTTAATCTTAAAGAATGGCAGAGATATTGGTTTTTGAAGTCTTAAAGTCCAACGAATTGTATGATCCGATTGGATCTGAAATTCAATGGGAGGATAACGACTTGAAAGGAAGGAATTGGGAAATTTATAGTTTGGGGTCAAACTTATATTCCTATCAAATATAACTTTCGGCTCTTCCTCTGAAATATCCTCGACTTTAATATAATTTAAATCATTGTCGACAACAGTTTTACCTTTAAATCAATGTTCAAAATGCTGGTTAAAATGATTGACAATACATTCAATTGAATCCATACCACATCTAAACTGCATTCCAATCCATTTGCCTCGAGTGCATCTTTTCCTCTGCAAATGATTCCAGTATTGGTTGCATTGAAAGGTCACTTCTTCTCCTTCATTATAAACAAGTTTATCGGGAATTAGGCGGGAATTCAATGGCTTTTCTGGTCGACCACAGAAACCATTGATTTCATAGCAGTCGACAAAATTAAGGTAAAAGTTTGCAAAAATAAAAATTATTGATATTTGGATCGAAGCCATTGATTGCGAAAGTTTTTGTCAAATGATTTACGAAATAAAACAAAAAAGTTTTTTATAGTTTTGGATTTTCACGTAAAGGATGTAAAGAATCGACACATCCTCTCATTTACTCTATTTGTTACGTCAGGTCATTAGTCAATAAACAATTAATTGGTGTTTAGTTTTGCAAAAAAAAAGTAATAGTTCTGAGAAATCAAGTCTCAAATAAATGTCATTTGAATGACAATACAACAAATCAATGCTTTTGACTCCAGACAAACGTCTTATCAATAATAATTTTTGCTAACCTCTTGAAGAAACTGTCAAAAGAGCACAGAATTTGTGGTAGAGGTTCAAATTAATTGAATTGTCAGAATCGATGTTCAAAGCTCTCCAAAAAAATATAATCAACTCTTCTTTGGGACTATGTATGCATTCATATCATCAATAATACAGAATTGACTTCTAAACCAGTGATGACCAAGGGGGAGGTCAGAATTAAATTCCCCGTTGAGGAGCGAAAATTTAACATTAAGTCGATGAGATACTAAAGGTCTACGGAGAAATTTAGGGAACTCTCCTACTCCCTCCGTGAAGTGGGCGACCTTGGTCATCTCTGTTCTAAACTAAAAGTTGAATCACTTGTTGTTATAATTGAGTTGAAGGCAATTAATCTAAAGGTTATTCATATAAATTGCATGATAAGGAAACTCAGCAATTTAGGATAAGTTTCAAAAGTAATTATACTAGACAATTTGCATCCATTTCTTATTTTCAAGCAATTTGTGATTTCTTATATTATATTGATGTTTTGAGAGTAGTTATATTAAGTAAATGAATAGTTGAACAACAAATTAATTAAATAAATAATAAACACAAAGATATGTGTATTCATAAATGCAATCAATTACAACAAATTCAATTTCTAAAGAAATGCACAATTCATAAATCAAAGGGTTTATTGTCAACTTATTTGCTGGATTACAGATTTAGCTTTATTTCAACATTAATCAAATGTAATGATTTACGATTATCGACGCAAACTTACCTGATAAGTTAAAGAATACATAAGTTATGGGTCTTATCGGGTATGAATTCCGCGGTCCAAAAGGGAATCCCTATCCTATTTGCCTCTCCCTATAGGGATTACAGATGAATGAAGGAGTGAATTTTTAAGGGAGGGATGGAGGAAGAATTCCCTTGTTCCTCATATTTACTATTCCTATATTAAGATTGATGTGATTAATCTTGTGAATACCTAGATGACTTTTAGAAATTTTGGGCTAATTCTATAATAAGTTAGATAACAATTTGCTTAAATTCCGTTATCAAAATCATTTTCCTGGGGATTAAATTAAAAAGTGTCATATTATATGGGAGTGAGGAAAACTAGGAAAGGACGCTTTCTATAAATTTGTATCACTAGTCTATGTATTCATAATTATTTAATTAATATAAATCATATATTACTAAAGCAACCGATTAATTGATTAGATATGAAATTATAGAAATGAATGAATGTTTCAAAATATGCGCTCAAATCATAAGTGAAAGAATTGTGAGAATTGTATTGGAGTTCAA
>JAQIWF010002052.1:0-10054 GCA_034694965.1 Ceratozetes gracilis
GAGAGAGAGAGTCAGAAAGAGAGAGAGAGTCAGAGAGAGAGAGAGAGAGAGAGTCATAAAATGAACCAAATCTTACTTTATTTTGTAAACTTGTTTTTAGAAGCAATTGTTTGGTATTTGATCTCATCTTTTAAGAGATCGGAATATCATTTTGAATGCGTGCAGAACTCCATCAGTATATTAAAGGATAGATAGAAAATCACTTCGATATTGAGAGGGTTTGCTCGGATATACAGGAATTGTAAGTGTAATAAATGAAAAGATGCTTTCGATGAAGGAGTAGTTCAGATGACACGCAATGAATATAATGAATGTTTTGTTATTTCACTGATTTATCGACAAATAAAAAAACTGTCACTTAATTAAACTTTTAGACTCTATTTCCACAATAAGTCATAAACTGTGAAAATGGATATCATTTTGTCATTCATTAAATGGTTTATATTTGATAATAACAACAGAAATCATTGAAAAGATCACAAAATAATGATTCAATTTATTTAAATGGTGTGAAAATATACACAATTTATATCTCAATTTTGAACTAAAACTTGATTTTAACTTTTATAAAGAGCTGATTATATTTTATTCTAACAAATCGGATATCATCTAAACTTGCAACAAATAATGGTGTCAAGTGATTGTATTCATTTCGAGAGTAATCCAGAACAATGTTTTTATGTTAAGTTTTTCAATGCATAAATAAAACGCTATTTTAGCGAATTTATTACATTTGTAATAAGAGTGAAATGTTTTGCTATTATTGAGAATACAATAATCATTTGAGAATAACATTGAATTTTATGGCGAAAAAGGAGAGAAAAATTATTCACTCATTTGAATAATAATGAATACGGAATAAGGATTTTTGTGTTCGGGGGAGAAATCTAAGCCGAATAATAATTCCTCTGAGAATCGATTCAAATCTTCGCTCTAAGAATGGGATGACTGTCAGAATAATTGTCTAAAAAATTGTATTACAAAATCTGCACTCAAATGAGATTTTAGTCCCGAATTAATTCAATTCAGGAAATTATTTCAGACAATGACTGAGGAGTTTAAGCACACATATAGGCGACAAAATTTACTAGAATTTGATAATTAAGGCTTATATTTGAATTAATTATTCTGATTGATTAAAATTTGTGATCATGCAAGTATTTTGGACAGTTTTGAGAACATATCGTGGAATACTTAAGTATTTTTAGCATTCGTTGAAAGTGTTCAAGGAGAGTTGTTTGGGTAAACTATTTAATTATGTATGTAAAGGGGAAAAACAGATCTTTTTGATAAAAATGGAATTTCTCTATACTCTGACCTACTGTTGAATTGAAAAAAAATGAAAGCTTTCTTCAGACTTAATAAAGATATCAAAACCTCATTCATGTAATGAATTCCTGAGACGAAGAATGGATTCTATAATAGAGTCGCTCTTATATCACAAGAAACACAACTTTTTCCAAAGAAATCACTTTTTCTTATTTAATTAAATTTCATAATTAGGAAAATCTTATACACGAAGAGCTTAAACTCCATAATTAAAAGATAAAAACTTGATTAATAACTTCTAAATCTTCAATAATAAGCTGTTAGCAGACAAAAACGATTATAACCAAGTTCAAAGAGCTCATTAAATCTACTAATGAGTTAAGTTCTAATTTAAAAATCTAGGTAGTTAATCTAAATACAAAACTTTGTTCAAATTAAAGAACTTACACAGTTTATCTTGCTTATCCCTGCTGAAATTTAATTTCAACCTATCCTTAAATTTTCATTTAAGCTTTTCTATTGATTTTTAATACAAAGAAGTCTTGATTAATAAGACGCCGAAAAATCTTAAAAAGTTTAACAAAAAGTATTAAGGCTCACAACTATTCAAATCTTCTTATCACTTCGACCAACATTGTACTAGGATAGTTGTTTTGATAGTTCAGCTGAAGATACTTCAATAGAAATCCTTTGACAAACAGTCATATTTTAAAATGTAAATAAATAAATAAAATGAAAGCTTTTTAAGAATAATCCCATAAATCTCTCAAATCTATTGTTATCTAAAAAACGGGAGAAATAAAAATGAAATAAAAGTTCGCAATAGTTTTGTCACGAATTCTCAAAACGCAAAATCATAACAACCGATAATTGAAGTGATTTCAAAAATATAATATTCATATAAATTAAAGTGTACATGTTAAATTAAAGTGTGGTGGTAATGTGCAACCACACCTTGCTCACGTCTATGGAGCTCAAGGTATAAAAGGCTTTATTCAATTAATAAAGTATTATTGCTGTGATTTAATGTACTGAACATTTGTTTAGAGTACATAAGAGATGATTAGATTATTGCAACCGAAGTCTTTCCCAAACCTTAAACATCGCACAAAAGTCTTATTCATAAAACTCTGGGTTTTCTCAACACATATATTAGAATTCAGTTCAGAGTCTTATTGAAGAGTAGACTAAGAGTTTGGATGAGAATAATAGAGAGTTGGAGAGAATGTATTGGAATTTCTTATGTTCCAAGAATTCCATTATTTGATGCAATTGTCAATCAGAGCACAGCCCTAACCCACCAGATTTGAAACAACAGCCTAGGATTGATTGCAAATGGATTGCTAGTGAATCCAGTTTTCAAAATGCATTACACTATTCATTGTCTAAAGGATTAACACCACTCAACACTTAAGGACGAGTAGGGAATGTGAACATTCAGTTTATAATTAGTGTCTGGATTATCTACAATACAATTAACAAACCTAATTACTTCTCAATTCAGTAATTGTTTTGTTTTATCCACTTTAAAATCATTACCTTCTCATTAAACTCAAGACCTTTACTGCTTTTCAGCAAAAACTTAATGTAATGCAAGAAAGAGGTCTTTAAGGGTCTCATTCAAGGATTAAATTGGTGTTTGAGTAATGAACCAAATATTTCAATCTTATCTAGTAAATGATTGTCAATCAATTATAAGATGCTTTTAATCTTAATCTTAGTCATCAGAATCATGGTCAAGTGAAACTATTATCATAAGCATTTATCTGCAGTTCATTTTAAACTGGGTTTGACCCAAATTGAACCAAAAACTGTCAATTCTGGTTTAAACTTTGATATTTAGACTTGAAAATACTGATAAAATTGTCCATACAATGGTTTTTAATTGAACCAGCTAGAATTTAATTCCATTTTTGGGAAACTGAATGGAAATCCAATTCTGGTCTGAAATTAGATTCGAGAAAATAATGAAATGATTAGAAAGCAAATCATAAAATCATTGAGACGTTGAAAATAAATTAGAAAATCCAACGAAGTCTTTGGTTCCAAAAAGAAGAGAAAAATGAACAAAACTAGAGGTAAGAACCAATCATTAATCAAAAGCCAGAGCAGCGAAGAAATTTGTTCAGTGAAATCCAATATCAATCATTGCGAACAAAATAAAAAATTATCAAAAAACTATTAAATGATTTTTATCTGCTCTGAAAAGACGTATAAATGAAGACATAGTCTGTTGTCAAAAGCGATGCCTTTAGTGACACTTATCTGACTTTATATCGATGTATGGCTTCAGGTATTGTAAAAAAAGGAGAATAAAGTTTCAACAAATCTTTTTGTAGGAAACATATAACAAACAAAGTATGAGAGAAATAACAGAAGAGATGAAAGAAATATAACAAAAAACAAAAAACAAAACTTAAAATAATTCTCAAAGTCTTGAGATATAACACTGTATAAGAATGTCATTGAGTTTAGTTTCTTAGCTCTTTTCAAATAGGAATAGCGGTGGGGATAACCAATAAACAGATTAAATTTAAAATTTCAATTCACCAGGTATTCAATTGAAGAGGTATTTATTTTAATACAAGACTTTGCAATAGAAGTATTACGCTCTCACACGTAACAAATTGGACTATGCTCATTTTGTTGCATTTCCATTTGAGAAGAGCTTGAGTGCTCTTGGCAAGTGCACATTTTTGAGCGCATTATATTTGTGCTCCAAAATTAGTTTTGAAGTTCAATTTTGTTCACTCAAAAGAGTGCTGAGTATTGGAGAGGCTTTGCTTTTCCTCTTCGATTATATATTATTCCCTATTATTATCATTATTGAGGCTTCGGTTTCAGTCGATGTCAATCGACGTAAAGCCAAACAAAGCTATAATAATATCATATTTTTCCAAATCTTTAAAAATAGTTTCAGACTTTCCGACAAAATAAATAAATGAATTATCGCTCATATCTTTTCGTCGCTATTTTACAATAGCTTTCAAACATTGACCCAAAAGTTGGCGCATTATATGTGTATTTTAATGGTTGAAAAATAGGCAAAACATCTCGCAATATATATGCACAGCCCATTGCACTACCAGAGCAGTTCACAACACTAGTTTGAAGAGTAAAAACAATAATAAATGGTCTCATCTATTGGTATGATATATGGCTTCCTTGCATTCACACCATAACACATAACAACTCTCGACTCAATCCAATTAATTCTCTTTTTTCTTCTCTTATTATTTTGGAAGAACTCATATATACTTCAGAAACAGAATATCAAAAATTTATTCTTCAATTTCATTATATGAATTCACTTGAACTCGGAATGGAATTCCTCGAATTATCTCAAACAAAAGTGACATGCTCATATTTTAGAGAAAGTAGAGTAGACTCATTGTTGGATAGTTTATCATGTTGATCATTGAACTAGACAACTGTATATTTATACGCTATCGAGCTATAAGTGGAGGATAAGCTATGATAGTCTATGAAACAGTAGGAAGACATCAATCAGACGAATGACATTTTAGTGGAAAGTATCGCAAAAACTCAATATTTTTAGATTAAATCTATGAATAGAATATTCTTCGTCTTTATGTTATTTCATTGATTGAATACTTTTTGTTTGTCTCATGTCAACCATTGGGTCGAAGAGTATAAATATTTTCATCATTTACTTGTCATTCAGGGCAAAAACACTGCAATTCACTATTCATTGTAAACAAATTCATTGAAGCAAACAATTGAGATCGAGATTCATATCAAAATTGATTACATCGTATATCAATCTAATTTCAATTCAATACTCGTTGACAGGAATCTGATTCAAAGCTTAATTGAATTATTTATAATGTAATTAATGCAGTCAACCAATTACTCCACAATTATTAAAGTGACAATCCATAGTCTTGGTGATAATCAAGATATAAATAATTCATCGAAAATTAGCTCAAATTTATGATCAAATATTATACTTTTGACCAATCAATTGATCAACAAATCAAATACTCATTGATTTAATTGAATTGAAATTTCATTTTGCTTCCGGAAGAGTTGATTAATGGGAATAAAATTGAGTGCATTTACAAACAAATCAACTCAACTATAAAACTCAGCCATGAAATTGTTTATTCAATTACTTAACAAAAAGTTGTTTGGATTTTATAATGAAAGCCCTTTCAAGTAATTAAGCGATTGAATCAAATTCCTCCAAATTTAAAACTAAATGTAAAGAATCTCAGAAAAAGTTCACTCAGTAAATGAGTAAACAAAATATCCTATCATTTAATTACAAATTTGCAAATATTAGCCAAAAATGCTTTTGCAGAGGAGTCTAATCTATTGATTTGTTTGCAATTTCACTGAGTTTAGGACAGAATCGACAACTACTTCATGAATATGAATATGAATTCAGTCATGAATTGCTTTTATCGCACAACATATTCATAAATTCAAATGATGTCCACAAACGGCGAGTCCTCTGTTTCGCAATTTTCTTATAATTTATAATAATTTTGGGATTAATTAATAATTATTTTCGTTAATTTAGACGAACGCTAACAACATTAGCACAGAATTTGTTTGACAGACTATCCCATGAGTTATCTAATGCAAAGTTATATTTTAAATGCATAACACAATAGCAATACAGTCACTTCATTCACCAAGAGGTGTGATCAAGATCATTAAAATTTTAATATAAATTATTACTTAATAACATGGATAATATTGAAGCTGTATAATAAATAAGGAAGTTCAAATAAAAAGCAACCATAATTAGATAAGCAAGGATTGCCATCATATTAAGAAGAGAATTATGAATGATCTTGTACACTGCACTTTAGAATATAATGGAAGATTCGATAAAAGTTTAATTTATATTGTATTGAGAATTTTGAATTCACCAGAGAAATGGAGAATAAGTCAAACATGACTTCCAGCTCTAAAAGACTAATTTTCTTTTGAGAAAATTTAAATTATTTTAATAATAATAAAACTGCTTATCATTTGCTAAAAATATATTATTTTATGCAAATTCAAAGTTATTAGAGAAGACTTGAATCGAGATATTTCTTAAATGAATTGTTTGAGTAAATTAGTAGCAAATCATTATTCAAATAATTTTATATAATTTCTAAAGCATTTGTTTGTCGTTCGCATTCATAGAGCAATCGTTTGCCAAACAAATTATTTAAATTACTTCAAAACCATTTGTTTCAATGTTTCCAAATTTTAATTTGATTTCCAATTTAGTCCAGAGTTTATCCATTTTTACAGTTCAAACGCAAAACTTTCATTTAGTTTTAATTTTCTCGACTCATCTTAACTATATATAAATGCATAGAATATATAGAAAGTATGAAATTTCATCTCTTTTAGCGCTAAGAGAGGAAACTTTATACGAATAACAGGTATATAAATAAAATAAATGTATTTTTCTGGTTCTGTGAATGCATTCGAATATCTGTTAGACTTTCTTCAGTCGATTCCGATTTTTCACGGCATTAATGATACGAAAAATTTTTATATGAATTCAAAAATCATATTTACGTCGAGCTCTTCCTCTGAGTATAAACTGAGTATTTTTACTCTTTTCCAATTTGAGCTCAATTTTAGTCCAAAAGGCTTTCCGATAAAATGTGAAAGCTAAGATGGCCAGGAAGGACATAATGCTCTAACACCTTTAATGGACACAAAATTTGTGTCTCAAGGGTTTTGACAGATCCAGAATCTTTAACTCAGAACTCTAAATGTGACAAAATAAATCATAATCTTGGCAATATCTAAATATAGCACTTTATAAGAGGAAATTTCCAAATCATTTTTATTTACTGCAAATTAAATTAGTTTTATGTATGAAATGAATGGATTATTAAATTTGAAAAATAGAATATAAATCTAGGAATGAATTCACGAGAGAATTTCAATTTTATTAATTTTATGAAAGGTTAATTTAGGGCTCATACCTATTATCCACTCGGCATAGGAAGTCTGATCCATAATCATAATTAATATCCAAAGAGTTAAATAAAAGTGCATCAAATAAATGCCATTTCGTAGAAAAAGATTAATTAGTTTTTCAATTTTGTTGACAATCATGTCATCGATTGAGTTATTTTAAGCTATAGTTTAGAGATATTTTCTAATCACTTAATCACATCTTGCAATCAGTTATAAGTAGTGATGAGTTGCAAAACACACGCAAAGAGTAGTGTTTATCAGAGTGTGAGCTACACAACCACTTGAGTACAACAGTGCGATCCATAGGATTAGTATCGCAGCCAACAGATCACAAATTCAATAATTGAAAAAAAGTGTTCGGAATAAGTATAACAACATTTAGGGCCAACACTTGTGCGAAGGAATTACACCGACAATCATATAATAGTTATTTGTTTGGCTATCAATTGCATCAGTTATTCGCGTCGTTCGACAGATATTAGACTCATAGCAATAATAATAACACATTTAATAACGAAGAGTATGTGTGAGACAAAAGTTTGACACAAGAAACACAACTAACTGTTTGTTTGTCACTCATATTCATTAAGCATTGTTTGTGTGGACGCCTCCGATAAAGCGCTTATGACTTGCATTACATCCAATTGTTTTGAGACACACTTTTCTCTGTCGTCTCCACACAAACTATTTGAGCAGATCTTCGCCGAAACACAATCTTTTTCTACAGATAATAGTGAGACACGATTTCTGCTAACAATCAATGAGTGGTATGTGTTGTGCACAGCCTTAGATTGAGAGCTGAGGCAAACGTCGAGAGCCCAGTCATACGGCATCAACGTTTGCTTGAGAAGCCAAATGAGTGGCGCACAGCGCAACCACCGGCTCACAGACCACATCCATTTAAAGTCCGTACTATTTGTGAAACTATTGAAAACACTTCTGACACTTATTACTCTCTCCCCCGACTCTAACCGCTCGGAGCTCTGGAACTACATATGAATCGGAAAAATGACGACTGAATAGTAATTTCTTACGATTTTCAGTCTCTCTCTTTCATTATTATTCCAAAGACTTCTTATAACTAATACATAAAAATATATTTTTGAGTTCATATGTTTGTAAAGCAAACACTCGTTCACTGAATAAATGGGATAAAAAACAAATAAAATGAGAGAAAAAATATGAGATTTTCTACTCATAAGAAACACAACAAATGCTCGACATTTGGATTTGTTATGGGATTAGAAGACAAAGCCCTATATCTGGTGATTTGATCTGAGGAAATGCCTGATGAAAATTCAAATTACCTCATCCATTGTCTTATCTCAATGTTAATCTATTCCATTGCATACAGACTTAAACTATAAAAATGTAAAATAAGTAAAAAAGAAGAAGTAAAACACGATTTGAATATTTCTGACTTCTTCTCAAACATCAAAGAATATAAATTTGAAAATAAGATAAAATATTTTTCATTTTTAACGTATTTATTGTCTTTTTTAGCAGAAGTAAAGTTGAATTAATGGTCGGTAAAGAAGGGAAAGTTCCGTAAGGAAAGGTATGAAAAAGGAATAAACATTTTCACAATTTATTTCAATATCATTTTGTGAACAAACTTTACATTTGTTTTAACGTCTTTTTATTAGTTTTTTCAAAGAACAAAATCAAATAAAATGAATGCAAAAACAAGAATAATAAAGAATTTCGTGTCCTCTTTGAGCTCAATGTAAGTCAGTTTTGCGCAAAATTTTGATATTAAGGTTAAGTTTCATATGATATGAAATAATGTTATTATTTAATTGCATTAAAAGATTTCGTACAGAAATGTGTTACGAAAAATGGGTTCATTATAATGGAGTAAAACTTAAAATCCCAGTAATTTTCTGACATAAATAAAGATTTAATTTTGATATTAGTGTTTAAAATAGAGGCGAAACCACAACACAAAGTATTTTTCATTTCACTTATGCAATACATAAGCAGAAAATTATATAATTGTGTTTAACATTCAAAATATATTCACTGCTCTTCTTTGTAAAAAGAAATTGAATTTCCTATTCTTTCTTTTGAATAATTGCCAGTCTTTGGAGGCATTCCCTGTTTTGATCCCATTTTGAAAGATTTATTTTTCTATTGTCTTATTGAAGAATTAGTTGAATAACTGATGACTTTTTATGACTTTTGGTTTGAAAAATGATTTTTCCGTTTTATACCCAAAACTTGATTCGAGTCGAGTGGGAATTATTGATATATTAGTCACAGAAATTCACTTTTGATTTATTTCATTCCACAAATACATTGATTGAATTGAATGCAATCGATGTTCAATTAAGTATGGATTTGAGGCTTTGCTGACCAAACCTCTAATTATGGGCCAATTTAAGAGTGAATTTGTAAGCAATCGTTAAAAGGATTTTATTTATTCATTGCTTTTGTCAAATGAAAAAAAGAAGTGAAGTCTGGGTTTGATTAGACTCTCATTTCAATCGAGATGTATATAAATAGGTCTCAATTGTATGAAAATTATGATCGATTTGAGTGCTATTATTACAGAAGACATGAAAGCTATTGAATGGATTCAAAACAAATAAAATTGAGGACACGATTGAACACAGATTGCGGTATTGATTGTCCAAAGCGACAGTTTGCTGGTTATGTTTTCAAATAAACTCAAGAACACTATATTTAAGGAAATGAAAAATGCAATAAAAGTCGAAATGAATAAAAATGGAGAAAATTTGAGCCAAAATGAAATTTTGTTTCTCTGAAGTCAAATGCATTTTTCATTAAATATAAGTCAAATTAAATTCAAGAATATTACAAAATA
>JAQIWF010002053.1:0-10051 GCA_034694965.1 Ceratozetes gracilis
GCTGTTCTGGACATCGGGAAATTTTTCTATGGAAAACCCTGCATAATTTGGATTATAAGGGAAAGTGTCTTTTCAGACAAATTCAGTAATTTACTATTCATATGTATTTTATTACTAAACCTGCAAAGTTTGCCAGGATAATTTTAAAGATTAAATTTTAAAAAACATTTTTTTAAAGAGAAAAAATTGGTATATATTTCAATTGTAGACAATATACGACTAATTTGTATTCAATTTCTATTAACACTAATTAAAAATGTCTAGTGGGATTTTTGACATTATTTTTCTGAATTTTAGCCAAAAATTTGCCATTTATTCCATAGTATGTTTATAGTTTTTATATGTTATTTAGAAATTTTAGCTTAATGAATCCACCAACTCAAAAGAAGCTAGTAACAATATCACTAATATCTATAGAAACCACTGTAAATATATCAAGTTTAATTTTAAAAGTTGAACTTACAATCGTCACAAAGTTTTCCAGTCCTGCCTGCGGGACATTTACAAATAAAAGTCTGTGGAATGTCCTCTTGAACAATGCATGTTGCACCAGTTGTGCAGGGGTTGGAAGTACAGGCATTTACAAGTGTTTCACAATGTTTGCCAGTATACTGTTCCTTGCACAGACACTTATATGACTCATTGTCAGAGTCTGGCAAACATGTGCCACCGTTGGCACAGGGAATACTTTGGCACTGGACACTTTCCTTACACTCTCCTAATGATTGATAAGTCTATTAAATAATCATTTGGGGGAAAGACTTACGAATTTTGTTCGCTTTAATGATATCCTTGGAGTTGGGATAACTCAGATCAGTGTCTTTGCGACCAATTCTGAACTTAAGTATACAACCGACTAATCCTTTGTTTATTCCTATGTTTTCATAAATTCTCTTCTCTTTTGAAGGAATATATCCCAAAAATAGGCTTTCAGTTAAGTCGAGTGACTTCAAAGCGCCCTGACTTTTACCGGACACATCTTCCTGTCCTTCCACTGACAGCATTCCATCCCATAAATACCTTTTGGCGACAACTTTAATATGTTTGCCCAATTGAATGGGGTGGTGGGATCTCAAGATGACTGTCCCACTGCCCAAATTGTATCGGAATTCAATATAAGAGTCTTTGATGGCCAGTGATGTGAAGTCTCCCTCACCGGTCAATGTCTGTCCATTATATAGAAGAATACCATTTATATCGAATGTCTTAAATTCCATTTCAAGTGTGAGTCGTGTATAGGCCTGGAGTCGAGGCATTTCGATATACGCGGACTCATCAAATGACGGCGTTTCAAAAGGACTCTGGACTTCTTCTATCACTGTATGCGTTGGGACAGTAGGTCCAGTGCTCATAAGCATGTTTTCGTGAGCACTTACTTCTCGGGTCGACTTTTCGGTGTCTTGAGTTGTCTTGAATACTGTGGATCTTCTGACAGGACCCGCTGTCACCGATTCAGAGATACTGGCCTTACACTGTCCGTCGTGTTTAGAAGTAATGCGCTTTTGATAGCGACATGAAAACAGTCTGAGCTGACACTCAGAGCCATAAGAATTGCCATCTGAGCCACAGACAGAAGTGGCTTTGCGTTTATCATCGTTTGGACACTTCATATCACAAACGCATTGAACTCCTTTTCCAGACCTTACTTTACAAACAGCACCGAAATGACACTTGACATCAGAACAGGAACCCGATATGGTTCGGGTGAGTGAGGCTTAAATGACATGAGTATACAAATTACTAAATGATTGCATCGAATGAATGGTAAATCAATAGAATGTTACCATCAGTACAGCCTTCTGTTGTCAAAACCATCCCTTCAGGACAGACATCACATTTCATGCCTTGAATACCAACTTTGCAAACGCATCGACCGGTCATCTGTTCGCAGTCATCCCTAACTGATCCGTACTCATTGCACGCACAGGCTTTCAATGACAATATGTTTAAATAGAGCGTAAGAGAGGATAAATGACTTACGAATGCAACCACTGTTTCCCTCAGATATCTTGTGAAGTCCCCAAAATCCAGCCTCACATCTATCACATCTAAGACCTCCAACTCCTGGTTTGCAGTGACATTGTTTTGTTGTCGGATCACAAGTTAAGGAGTAAGAGCCCAATCTATTACATGCACAAACACTGGGACAGCCAGCATTATGGGTGCCTTGAGCTGCAGTCTTGCCGTCAGGACAACAGCTAAACATAGGCTTTGATTAAACATCTAATATATTGAATTGAATGCCTACCCATAAGTTGTTTCGGCACAACTCCTGACTGCCACCACTTCTCGACAGCATTTGGCAAAATTGTTCCCTTTATGACAATAGCTATTCGGTGGACAAGTCTTAGAATCCGGTCCATCGCCACAAAAATACTCTTTTCTGTTTATTGGGTTCACAAGAGGAGGCTCTCCATCACAAGGGAGAATTTTAATTTCTTCGCACATCTTCATGTCCTGTGGTTTTATCTCTTGTTGTCGACCACAGGCTTCCTCCTGAAGCTTACATTCATTGTCATATAGACGTCCGTCACTTCCTTTTGGGTGTTAATAATTTTAAAGCATTTGAGGCAAACAAATGAGAACTCACCACAAACTGGTTCAGAGTCCTGACCCGATGGCGGGCAGTGATAGCTTTTAACCAAAACAAATATAATAAACGAAAGACAAATCTGTTGAATATCTTACGTGCAGAGACAGTGAGGCACTCCATTCTCATCATAATCACAGACTCCTCCATATCGGCAAGTCTTTTGATCACAAACTTTTGTATAACCACCCGCTCCTTTATATCAAGACAAACTTACTAGGTGATTTATATTACTATAGAAATTACCTGATCCGGAACTAACTATTTCATCGCACTCTCCAAAGAATTTAGTGGAGATATCTGTGCTCTGTTGACATGAAGTGCTTCTCATTTGGCATTCATTGGTATAAGTGGTGCCATCGTTGCCACAAATAGGTTCGGAAACATCAGGACAATCAGTGGGACAGACACAGAGGCCATTCTCACAACGAGCGCCGTATTTGCAGTGAACATTGAGACAGACATCGCACGGCCCTCGAGTGGCAATAGTGACGAACTGTGACTTTTCACACGCGGATACTCTCATCAAACACTCGTTCGCATATGTGATGCCATCAGAACCTATAAATGGAAAGAACTCATCACTTATATGAAGGACTCATAGATATAAAACAGCGAAGGCTTACCACAAACCGGAGATTCAATCTTTAAGAAGAAATGAAATGTTTTTATTAGATTAAGTCGATATGAATCCAATAAAATGGATCAATAGTTTGACGGAGCGTTAGATATAAAGAAGTACTCACAGGAACACAACTTTGAGGGCAAATACATTTGCCTCCCTCTCCATCCGACTCACAAACCGAATAGAACTGACAGTTTTTGTTTTCACAGCCGTCTATACGATTGACACCAAATAAACTAATTCAGTATAAATTCAACAAATGCTTCAATAAAACAATAATCACTAAATATATTTCTAGTGAACACCACCTCATGTCTGTCCTTTTTATACTTTCCAATATATTTCTAATAGTTTTAACTATTAATAATAGTCTATTATTATATATAGAATTTTCTTTAATTGTTTTGAAGACATATAAAAATAACACTCGTTTGTAGCAAAACGCAAATTTAACCTTAAACGTATGAACAGATACTAGGTCTGCGGGGAAAACTTTGAACAGACACTAAGTCAGTGAAGAAATTTTGGATTCAGTGTGGGGAACTATCCCCCCTATCGTCACCGTGCTTGGCTATCCCTAGTTTTTAGCAGGGATAACGAGGGTATAGAAAAGCTTAGGAAGGACTGAATAAAAGTTAAAACGCGTTCTAACATCGAATTAATGTAAGTTTGTAACTTTTGGATTTAGGACAAAATTCACCATATTCAAGCACAATTTTTATGAACTACCATGGGTATTTTGAGTTTGATTTAACCTCATTCTTGGTTTGAGAATTTTTGGATTCACACAATATTAGTGATCTCATGAATTTCAAATTACATGACATTTTCTGATCTCATAGCGAAAGTGAATACTTTAAAGTTCAAAGTCTTATAATTTCCATTAACTTATCCAAGCATTTGATTGCAGTGAAATACATTGAAAGTAAATTTCTATTAAATTACATTATGCTTAAGATATTCCTCAACAAACTCAACCAAGGCTAAAAATGAATTATTGAATTATGCCAAAGGAATTGCATTTGAAATAACTTATAAATATTCTATCGATTGTCATATTGAGTAATATGTAAAACAGAGTCAAAAGAATATAATTTTATGACACAAATGTGAATGTCTTGAATGTCATCCCTTTAAGCGATATATGATGTCATCAAAAATGGGATTATTTTTGTCTTCATATGTCTGTCTAACAGAGGGGCGCAAAATAATAACTTGAATTTACACCCCTTATACTAAAAATGTTTCTCACTTTGAAAATCACTAAAACACGCCAAATGTAAAAATAAAATCATTTAAAAAATCACTCCAGGATGAGTTTTTTAAATGATCTTGTAGTGGTTTTTTAAATGACTTTTTGGTTTCCCAAAGTATCTGATTGGAGGGTTTGATGTCATATGACTCAAGAAATTCAGTCCAAAAAGCAAATTATGATTTTTTTAAACTGATTTTTTAAAAGTGATTTTCCAATGAAAACGGTTTTACATTTTGAGTGTAATTTTTAAGCTAACCCCCTCCCCCCACCCCTGCTAGTGATTAGACTGTTGGAAGTGGGGAATCAAATATGGGCATTTAAACTGACAGCAGTCAGTGCTCTCCTTCTTATGGAAATATTGAATGATATTTATGTGAAAAAATGTTGTATCGATATGTGATTTACTTTGTTTTGAGTCAAAGATATAAGAATTTTGAAATATTATGAGAGACTCACTGCAAAGGCCTTCAGAATAAGAGATTTCAATGGCTTTCTTCTGATCGCAGAACTCTCTTCTCATTTTGCATTCGTTGGGATACGATATGCCGTCACTGAAACAAACATTTCATTTCACTCATCGCATAATTGACACAATATAAGGAAAGGCACAGACCTTCCACAGATTGGTTTGAATTCTTCTGAACATGTCGGGCACTCACAGGTAGGCTCTCCATTTGGTTTTATCACACAAATACCCCCAAATTTGCAGAAGTTTGAACTCTTACTGCACAGTCCATCATCACCTTTACATAGTAAGGAATTATTAATTTTACAAATAACCTAGATTGAAAAAACTAAAAAATTCATATGTTTTAAAGCTATAATCTCTAATTGATATACACATGCATTTTTAAACTTATATTTGAGATGTTTTGGGAATTTCAATGTAATTTAAACGGAATTTTAGTGATATTAAACAAACATTTGATTTGAGATAATAATTACCGCAATTCCCTGAGTGTTTCAAATGGATATCTTTATGAAGAAGACATGATTGCCTCTGAAGATCGCATTCTGAGTCGTATGTATGGCCATCGCTACCACAAACTGGCCTTAGAGTGGTAGGACATGGAGGAGGACATTGACAGGTGGCAATACCATAACGATCAATTTCACACTCTTGGTATTGCGTGCACTGAAGTGTTGCGCACGGATTAGACTCTATTTATGTAAATTGTGTTAAGATTCTCATTAATTGCCATAAATTTAGATAAATAAAAAAAATTCTAATTAAAGATAAATTAGTCTTTTTTCAAATAATTGTATATTAGTTTATATATTGTGAGAACAGAGAAACAGCGAAGAGACTTACGGCCACAAACTCCAGAGTGAATAATCCTAAGACTTCTCCGCGCTTTACAGGCCTCGACTCTGAGAATGCATTCATTTGTGTAAGTCTTGCCATCACTGCCACAAACAGGTTTAAAGTCTTGATTGCAGACAGCATTACACCGACAAATGGGATTCCGGTGGTCATCCAATTGACATATTTGAGAGGCCGGGCACTCAACGCCATCGCACGGATCTACACAGAGAATTCAAATTTATTGAATATAAAGTTATGAATTAAATTGCATTCTTTAGATTAGCTTGATAAAAAATGTAACTATTTCAATTGATTGATAGCTAGATTAAAGCTGACATAATCTTCAAACTCATATCAAATATTATTTGTTATAATTTGTTAAAATAATACATAACTGAAATGTACCCCTAAATGACACTTTCCTGCCTTACCTCTCATTAAGTTACAGATAATATGAGTTTATATCATATAAATTATATGAATATTGATTTATGGCTCAAATTATTGAATAAAAAATAATCCTGATATAACAAGTGACATACCACAAGCACCCGTAAATTTGACGGTTATTTCCTTCATTTCTTTGCACGAATGTCTCCTCAATTCGCATACATTAGGATAATCTCTGCCATCAGTGCCACAAACGGGACGACTACCTCTAGAATCACCATAAGTGGCACAAGAAGTGGGACAAACACACTCAGCATTACGTCCATCGATAGAAGGTTTACATTGTGCTCCGAATCTGCACTCTTTTTGATGACACGGGTCTTTCATGTCTGCAGGAAATTTATAACAGCACTGAATAAGTAGTAACTCATTCATTAATATTAATAATTGTATCGATGAAAGGCTCAATAGTGGCCATAATTGGTCCAAAGAAGACACAAATTTTATATAATTTGGTCTCATTTTTATTTTTATTATCACTATCTTTTAATGATGGACATGGATAACACAATTTCCATTGATTAGCTCAATTGCATTTAATTCAACTAAAATGAAAACACCCATCAAAATATGAACAATTATTATTATTATTGTTATTATTTGAGGCAAGGGATATATTTTGCAACATAGTCATAAGTCAATTTAGAGCTTATCTAAACTCAATTCATTATATGACTAAATATATACTTTTGACCACAAAATAAAGGTGTATTGAAATGAGAGCTTCATTTTGTTAGTCCAACAAATTGACAATTATTTCATAACAACTAAATCGAAATGAAATGAAGAGCGAAACCATTGGATGAAATGATAACAACTTAATGCAATTGAATGGCATTTCATTAAGAAAATCATTTAAACAAGTATTTTGATTGAATCATATTATTTGATATCAAGTTATGGGAATGCATATAATTTTTTGAGTACAATAAAAATATTGATGCTATTGAAGCAAAACAAAGATCCACAGAAGAGGAATCTGATTGTTGGTTGAGAGGACTCTCCGGTAGAGAATAGGGAGAGAAGGCATCATTGATTGTAATGGTTGTGCGCATGTGATCGTCAATACTATTGACAACAGCAATACTCTAGCACTGTCTGACTGAAAAGTGGAAATAATTTGGTGATGAATATGTTCTCGGATTGTAAAACAAGACATATTTCAATGAATGCAATTTCAAAAAGTTGATCGTTAAGAACTGCTCAAAATGAAGTGCATCGAAGACATTATTAATGGCTATATAGTGAATAGACCTTGCACATCTCATACTGTTGATTATTGTAACCAAAATGATATAAAAATATTTGATTGAATTAAAGATTATAAAAGAAATGATTTGAGAGAAACGATTGCTTTGGAATTCTAATCGATTTGCGTAGAGCTCGGAATCCAAACACATATTGTATTAATAGTATTACTGAGAACTCAAATATTATTAAAGCTTTGATTCCTATATTATGTCTGAACTTCAATACAAGTGATGATTGGATTCTTTTGACACAACATTTACTTTTATCCGTTGGATATTAGATAAGTTGAATTTCTCTCACATTTATCTAACACTACAAACGACTAAAACTGATATAAGCTCTCAATTTTGGACCAAATCAATAAACCAGATCTAAAAAACTTATCAAATTAATAAAAACCAAAAAATAGTGACCATTATTGACCTCTTCTTCTATTAATAGCATAAAGTGTGCAATATTTGACAAAAGTTGGATTACATATGACCATGCTATATTATACAATTCAATAAATTCATTGGAGATCCAATTGCGTCAAAAAATTAATGTCAAAAGGGTTATAGTAGTCAAAAATGAGTGAAGGAACATGATTCTAAATAATATGCTCTTAGAAACTTAGAAATGTAAGAGTTTGGTGAATATTGCAAAGAATTGTTAACACGAGAGGGAATTAAAGGCCATTTGACTAAACATACATTCAATTCATTCCAAATAATTAAATAAAATTATTCCAATTAAATGTGAAGTCATTTAAAATTTTCAGGACATTAACTAATTTAGATTTATTAGCGATTTTTCACTACAAGTCATTAAATTTTTAAAACAAATTTCTTTAATTATTTCAATTGACATCATTTTCAAACTCTTTCCAATGAAATTGATTTCTAAAAAAATTAAATAATTTAAGCCTGGTAATATCACACTTCAATTCATATACAGTTTATTCCCGCAAAAGGCCAACGATTTACCTAGCATCAATAGTTAGCCTATTGCGAGGTTTTACCTATTGAGGAACTTGATTAAAGATTATAGAAGCAGTCGGTGCCTCACAAATGCCTGACCTATTGTAGGGTTTTTGCTGGATTGGCTTAAGCGGGGAAAGACTGTATCTGGATATTTACTATTTGGAGTCACGATCTAACATACCAATTCAGGCGTAAACCAAATACCCCTTTTCAGCAAGATAAAATCCCCTAGTTTCAATAAAACTTTAAATTTTAATAATGTGAATAATTTTCGACTACTTTTAATAATTTTTTGGTGAATTTGTTTAAACTGATTGTGTGTTTATCAGAAATGATTGCCCAAAGTCTAGGAGTGATTATTTTGTCAAAAATATCCCGTTTTTAAAACCTTAATAAACTTTATATCCATATAATGATGTTGAAGGCCTCGGGATATTCAGCCACTTATAAAATCTTAGATGTCTTAAAGGCCCTCAAATATTTCAGCAAATAATTCCTTAAATTCTTTGAAAATATCTTAAATGTTGAACCATGATTAAACTGACTATAATAGTGATTAGACATTTGTTGACCATAAAATTGGAATTTGTAATAAAACGTTCTTGATAAACTTGTATTTTAATGCTAATTTATAAAATGACAAAGCTTTTAGAGAGCGGATCATGCAAGAATCATGCAATTAACTCCAAGCTTTTAAAAACAAATAAATTATTAACGATTCGAGGATTTTGTTTTGAATTCAAAGAAATATTTTTACTAAAAATTTTAATAATTTGTCGCTTATTTATAATCGAATTAATGGAAGTTATGTTTGAAATTCTTATTTGTCGGCTCTTTTTATACAATGAAAAATGTTATTCATTGGTTGCAAATCTGTTATTTTGTATTCTAACAAATATTTGAGTGGAGAGAGAGAGAGAGAGAGGGAGAGTGAGAGAGAGAGAGAGATTTGTAATGCATGAAGAAATGCATAGTAATATTCATATGTATTTCATTTATGATTGTATTACAAAAAGTATGAATAGTTTGTTGAGTTGACTCAAAATTATTAATAATAATATTTTGTGCAAATGCTGGCGGACATACAGATTGTATGCATTGCAGGGATGTTTAAAATAGCATTGATTCCAATAATAGAAAGTTGTCTTATCAAAGGACTCACCACATGACCCAGTATGTCTTATGAATATTCTTCTTTGTTCACTACACGAACGTATATTCATTTGACAAACACTCGAATAAGTTATGCCATCACTGCCTAAGATTGCAGTCAATCACAAATTGAATATATTTTTCAAACTTTCAAGTATTGTCACTCACCACAAACCGGAGCAAATATTTCTGGATTACATCGCTCAGCACATCGACAAAAGGCTTGTTTGGTCACCTCGTCTACAATGCATTGCGCCCCATATGCTAATGTTAACAATAATAAATTGATACCAGCAAATAGTGGGCAATCATCTCCAATCTTTTTAATCAAATTATAATCACAGAAAGAAATAACAAGTTCCTATTTATGACCTGTATCATTTTTTGAATAATTTTGGTTGAGATAAATGCGGATTATGAAAGATTAGGAAAAAAGCTGTGAGAAAAATAAGAGTTTGTA